>JAJOOH010000757.1:0-45536 GCA_029582605.1 Solanum gracilifrons
AATTTATTATTTTGAATACAACAAACCAAACACTCAATAAAAAATAATCCCAACACAACTTATCCCATCATAACTAATCCCAACATAACTTATCCCAACATAACTTATCCCATCATAACTCATTTTTAAACCAAACGACCCCTTAGAGTATAATTTTAATGATTTAACCGAATTTAAGATACATATAAATGAATTACTAGAAAAATGATATATACAAGAAAGCAATAGTAAGCACACAAGCCCGGCATTTATCGTAAATAAACATAGTGAAAAAAAAGAGGAAAAAGCAGAATGGTTATTGATTAGTAAAATTTAAATGCAAAAACTAAAACATATAATTATTCGATACCAAATAAAATACTAAAGATAAGACAAATACAAGGATATAATTATTTTAACAAATTTGATTGTAAATCAGAATTTTATCACTTAAAACTAGAAGAAGAATCTAGAAAACTAACAACATTCACTGTACCTCAAGGATTTTTTGTCACGACCCAAAAATGGACGTGATGACACTCGTCTTAACCCACGAAGACAAGTCAGCCTAAAACTCAACCATTACAATAAAATGCGGAATAATTTTATAATAAACTCAAATATACCCCCAAAATCTGGTTGTCACGTGTACAAGCCTCTAAAGTATTACAATTGAATCAAAATTAAAAATATAAGTCTCATATGACATTGTTTCTAGAGTAGAACAAGATCATAAACAGGAGTAAGAAGGATCGCTGAGGAGACAAACAACTACCTCACAAATCTCCCAGAAGCCTTGGAAAAGAAGAGAATGACAAGTACCACAAAAATCCAGGCTCGTAACCTACAAAAAAATTTGTAGAAGCAAGGGGTGAGTACCAAACCACACGGTACTCAACAAGTAAACCTCTAAACATGAGCTAAGGGGATAGAATACAAGTACTCCTTACACCCCAACCGAACCTTCACAACTACAATATGTATAAAACCAGCCCAACCTAACAGTTCACAATTTACAAGCACATATCTCAACAACAACATTCTAACAATCATATATTCTCAACAACAAGCTCAATATTTATTAATTACCACCTCCACAACTACAACCTGCTTAGTACCAGCCCAACATAACAGTTCACAGTTTACAAAGCACATAGCTCAACACAATACTCTAATAATTTCATATCCTCAACAACAACAATAGTTTCATATCCTCAACAACAACACTCTAACAATTGCATATCTTCAACAATAAGCCCAATATTCATCAGTCACAAGTTTCATAGAAAGACACTCACAAGATCAGCAACACATAAGATCAAGTTCACCAATAATAAAGAAGTGCAATGCAATGAAATGCAATGTCAAGTATAGTGATGCATGTCTGACCTAATGATACACACCCGCTGTCTCTCAGTCCGGGACCCATGGGGGACATATCTGTCCATGCATCCATCGCGGCGTGCGATACGACCCTCGATAATAGTAACTATCGCGGCGCGCGATACGTCCCTCGAAATTTAGTATCCGTCGCGGCGCGCGACACGTTCCTCGAAATATAGTATCCATCGCAGCGCGCGATACGTCCCTCGAAATGATACATCCTCTTTATTTTCTTATTCTTTCTCAATGCACATAACACTTGTCAGAACCATGTCTCAGGACAATGCAAATGACATGTTCACACAAATAATGAGGAGATGACCATTTTCATAACATTGCACAATTCACAACAAGACAATCAGGATACAACATCAACAATGATTCAACAAGCCTTTCAAACAATTCTCAACACATCACACAAACAATTGATCACATTGCCTTTTATTATCCCTTTTTCATCATTAGAATTAATCAATGTGGACAAGTTAACCCATCACCAAGTCTCATTACCCTAAACACATATTACAAGGAAATACATGAATTCCATACACTTAACAAGGGTTTAGAAATCCACTTGCCTCAAATAGTCAAACAATCACTCAGAAATTTGAGCCTTCCCTTTTCGTTATGCTTCCAACTCAAAGCAATATATTCACATTGATAATCACAATAAGGTTTCGAAACTAATAACACCCATTTTATATTTCTAGCATATACCCAAAAACTTACACCAACCTAAAATTAAGTTCCTAAGTTTGATGCCAATTAACATGTCAACTCTCATATTTTCCAAGTTTCAAGCTTAGGATTAAGTTCCAACTTCTCCTATATCATAAATAGAGAACTAGATCATCCTATAAAATATTTCCAAGATGGATACAACCCACCAAAATAGTAACAATTATGCAGAAATTATACCCACACGCCTTATTTTTATCACTTTAGTTTTCCCAATGATTAATTACAATAATTATCCAACAATTATCCCAAAATGGCCATTGACGGCGTATCAATATTCCATTGGAAATCTTGGCATACTGCCAAAGGGAACACCAGCAATAACTTCTCAAAAAAAATAACCAATGACATATCTATAATGGTCAACTAATTACTGCATTATCACTTATAATCCTATATTTTTTTCCCCTTTAACTACGAACAACACAGTAATGTCAATTCAATATTGACATTTTGATGATACTCTTTCTCCAACCAATAATAATAATATAATAATAACAACATGGCTATCCTTAATTAGAAATGAAGTAATCGTATGCAACAATATCTAATTTAAAATTATTACCTCAATGGATCGTTCTTATGTGACGGCGCCAGGAGGTATTCCGCCGACCTAATTCTTTTTCCTTCGAAAATAATTTTGTACTAAAAGTGACAAACCCTATTAATTTATTTTAATATGGGTTAAATAGTATAGGTATTAAATAAATTATGGCATTGCCTATTAACCACCAACTAATTCACTCTAGTTAAACAAATATTCTAAATTTCCAAAAATGACATTTCGGGTCATTACACACATATCAATGGCTTGGTTGCTTCTTTGGTCATGTGCTCTCCTTTCGAGTATTCAACTATTGTTACATTCGCTACACACTTTATGGGTGCTAAAGCTTACACTACTGATGTAGTTGGAAATAGCTTCTTTGCACTCGAGGGCTTTGGTTACGAGCAGGCCATCATTTATATTGTTTCCAGATTAGTGATTGTTGTAGGAAGTATAAAAGATCACATACTATATTTTATCAACATTTCTCAGTTTGTTTTGGTTGTTTCCAGATTGGTTTTTGTTGCAGGAAGTATACAGGATCACATACTATATTATACTGACATCGCATAGTTTGTTTTGGTTACAATTGGTAGGGAGCTCACTACTAACTTTGTTCTTGACTCGAACCTTGAGGACAAGGTTCTTATTGAGGACGAGAGTATTGTTATGAATCAACTCTGGCCCGAAAAGAACTTTGACATCACAAAATCAGTTATTTGGCCAAAAAGGTTGATTTGAGATCCAGGCCCAATTAGTAACTAATTTAAAAGAAAGAGAAGTTAGAAAGAGAGGTTATGTGTATTATGAATAAACCTTATGTTCCTCTCATCTTCTTTCTAGAGACTTAGTTTCTCATCCCCACTCTTATCTCTATAGTTATTTAATATTTCAGTACTTCTCCTTGTAATTCAAGTGTTGTTATTATAATTTGTCTATCTTATTATATAATGTTTGAATATTTGTGTTGAGAATTCGAGTTTGTTTCACCCAATTATAAACATTTGCAACTATGTTGAATAAATATTAAGTTCACATCAAAGCACACTTTCATATAGCCATATAGGTATTTAAATAACACTAGTAAAGCTGAGTAAAATTGTTTATCTAATCGTCTTATCTTAAATTCATGTAATCCGTGAATTGACCTATTTTGATCTCTTATACCTGCCAACTCATCTTCTTCTGACCAATTTCATCCACCATATGTTTTCTTCTAGGTCTTCCAGTGCGCTCCAAGTCAATAATAATAAAATGCACGTAAAATCCTGTAAAAGAAAAGGCATAGTTTATATACATCAAATCTCAAAAGATGTTTCACTGATAGAACAAATATAAAAGCAACAAATTCAAGTAATAAGATATTCATTATCAACCTGATCAACTTTTAAATCTGACCCAAAATTTCATCAGAAAGAGAAAAACAAAGAAAATATTGTTAAACAAAGAGTGGTTGAATTATAATTCCATTGAGGATTTAGTGTGGTTTTTATCACGGCAGGTTCGGTCAAGACACCAACCAACACTCCTACTTGACAACCCCCAATCAATCCACCATAAATTACTACCTTACAACATACTATCAGTAAGTATAATACTTAAATTAGAGAAAGGCCTAAAATGCCCCTCAATTATTTGAATTGTTACAAAACTATCATCCGTCCACTTTTCGGCCCTTAAATTTCTCTGACGTCAATCTTTTGGCTAAAAATATCTTATTTAACCATCAACACTCATAAGATGGATGAGAGGTTAATATTGTACCAAATCTCATAGTTTAAGAGTATCTTAAGCCCTTATCTGTTAAAATAATTTAAAATTAAATAATTTATGGGCTCATATGATTGATATGATTTTGGTTCCATAGTAAAATCATCTTCCCACCCCATCCCCCTCTTTACTACCTCTCTCTTTCACTTTTTTCTTCTTGGTTCTTGCCCACCATTTTATATTTTATTTATTTTTAAAACATATGAAAAAATAAGGGAGAAAAAAAGGAGGGAAATAACGAGGACATACAAATAGAAATAATTACTTTAGTAGAAAATAATTTAATAACATTTTTTTTTGTATGTACCATGAATTCAAAATAAATGAATAAAACTAATCTTTTTCCTATCCCCACCCTACCCCACCATGATAACAATATAAATTAAAAGAATATGAACATGTTAGTTCAAGTCTTCAATATCTTAATTAGGAATAGAAGATTAAAACATAAATAAAAATAGGCAATGAACAAGAAAATTGGATAATAAAAGAAAATTTTACTATAGTGAAAAATAATAATCTTAATTTAATTCAGACACGAAGTTTAGGTGAGTCCTCAATTATGAATTGAGTTATAATAAATTGGTTATTAATCTAAAATAGGCTAATAGAAAGATATCATGAAATTAGTAATTTCTTAAAAATTATTTTCAAGCGTATTGGGTCAAAATATGAATTATATGTGATTTTTATTATTTATTTGAGAAGGATTTAAATTTGAACCAATCAGATTAGGCAACCTAATAAATAAATATTTAATGATTTTACTTTAGGGGAGCTATTAAAATTAAGGTCAAATATGAGCCAAATGGTTAATATCAGTTATTTTTTAGCCAAAAGGTTGACGTCAATGGTATTTGGGGGCCAGGAAGTGGATGAAGGATAGTTTTGTTCCAATTCAAATAGTTGAGGATATTTTAGGCTCTTATGCGTAGTTGATTTGATTGTTATTTTTTTTAATAACGATAAATTTTACATATTCAGATATTGGAAACAAATACTCTAAATAATCAAATACTTTTTTAATATATAAATATGTATCTAAATTTAGATATTGGAGGTCTCGTTTAGTCATAGATTTTGGTGTTATTCTTTGGCAATATTTATTTGGCCATAGAATCTATCAATTTTTAGGAAATTTTGAAACCAAATTCCAAAATCTCAAAAATTACTAAAAACCTACCATTGGGCTAAAATATTGCTTCTTTCTTTTTAAATTTTAAAATTCATCGCAAACTTCTATATTTATATAAAAAAAAACCCATCTATTTATCACCCCAATTAGTTCTTATCTATCATTTTTGGTCATTTAATTTAAAAATGCAAATTGATCGTGAAAAGATTGTTCATAAAATGTGAAAAAATTATATTAAAAAATAAATAGTTACTATCATTGTTGTTGTTGTTGTTTTTATTATTATTAGTATTATTATCTTTTTGTAATGGTGGATCTTCATAACTAATTATAATTTTGTTATTAGTAGTTTTCATTAAAATATGGTGTTATGATGTTAGGATAATGCATTATGAGTATTTCATTATAAAATAATAATCTTGTGCCAAATTTATGGGTATTTCTGATAGTATTTTACAATATTTGGAAATTTATAGCCAATAACTTATGTTTTAATAAAATACAATATTTAAAAAAAAAAACAATTTATTTTAAAAAGTACTCCAAATGGGAAACGTGTTTGTCGAGTTGGATGATTTATAAAGGATGCGACTATTTTGTTGAGCAATAAGTCTCCGCAGTTGGAAGGATGGGCCAGAATCTGCAAAAATTCAAAGGTAACATCCATGCTTTGTTCGATCTATTTCTTGATTTGAGTTGCTACATGCGGATTTCAATTACAGTTTTCTTGTGTAAATAATTGATATTTTAGGGTTGGATTTAGGAATTCGAAAAATATAGTTATAATAAATAATTAGAAATGTATATAAATTGTTGGTTTTATGAATCTGGATCGCCTCATTTTGGACCGGAGGGAGGAGTCTAGTTGCAGCAAAGATTTGCATCTTCATCCTCAATAGAATAGCTAATTCAGGAATATTTACATTATACTGTCACCAATTTTATTTTCAATAATATTACAGCCGATATAAGTGTTGACATTACTTTACACATAAATACAATAGCAGTTGTGATATGGATTTCTGACCCTAACTCTTCTTATAAGTTATTTTTATTGTTTATTTGTAATGTCAAAGTAGATTACAAATCAAACATGTCTTGTCCTCTCCTCAAGCATCACACAACTTTACTGTATTAATCTGGATATTTTCAAACTACCACTATCTTTGTTCCCACATCAATGAATGCCATCATGTTACCCTCCTTTTTGTCTCTGTGTTATTGAATAATTACTTATCTTCAGTAGTTACCTATTCATGCATTTGATTTCCTTCAAATGTAGCATATTTTGGTCTTATACTTCCATTGAATCAATCAATCAATTGGAGGCTTTTCTTTTGGGCTGGTAAGTCTACGCCTAAACATTAACCGCAAGTTTCCGCGGAGTATATGTGAGATGTAATGAGGCTGATTCATAACACTTACACCTCATAACTATCTAACTATGCATAGTATGTACTCAGGCCATTAAGGATAAATAGGTTATATATACAACTGTCAAGTCATGTTTTGTAAAAAGTTTGAACACAGCATTCTCAAATAGTTATTTCTTGTTCTAAGCCTTGTTTAACATTCGAGGTTAATGTGATGAATAAATATATTTTCTCATCTCAACAGTAAGCCAGTGTTACTGAAATATAAAACATCACATTTACCTGATGCAGGTAAGCAGTGGAGAGAGATACAAATACAAAAAATAACAGACAAGGTCTTTGACCGTGTCAGAATTGATTCAGGAAGAGAAAATCTCAAGTTTGAAGACCTTTATATTGTTGTACTACTTGTTTTCAAGTAAGAATGTGATTTTTATATATCTGTATGTATACATGCTTATTACTTGGAAGCTGCTAACGTCTTATCACTTTCCAGTGATATCAATAAACGTTTGCCAGGTCCTCATTTTGATCCTCCTACAAAACATCAAGTTAGAGCTCTGATGCAGGTATGTTTCCATTAGCTGCTACACTATTAGTCTTCGTGCATTGTTCAGTTACCTCATGTTTTAATTTTCATTCATCGCATTGCTGATTGAATCACTGTGGCCGTTCCTAGACCATTCTAATCACTCTGTTTTCATTTAAAGTACGTCTTATGGTAATGGATATCTAAAAATGATTCATTCAATTTCCTTCTTTACTTTCTTAAACTCCATGTCAAGTCAAAACATGACAAACAAGGAAACGGAGGGAGCATCATCTTTATTACCAAGTGAATATGGTCTGTTTGCTCATGTGTATCGTTTTGGGAACTTTACTTTGTTTACCGATTCTTCCATTTTCTTTGGAAAGAGGTTAAGGGAGAAATTTTCTCTTTCTTGTTTGGTTTGTCAAAAGAACTGGAAGTGAAAAGATTTCATCCTGTGATATATACAGAGAGAACTTGAAGTGGTATTGTAGTTATATGAAAAATTATCTTCTTATGTTTCTTTAGGAATCTTATCAGTTGAAATTATTTTCTCCTATTCACATTTCTTCATATTCCTACTCTGAAAAAATATGTTTTTATTTTACCCTCGTCCTACATTTGCTTGCTTTTTCAATTATGGCTTATTTCCTTTTTTTTTTTTTTTTTACTGATTCAGCTTACTTTTAACAATGTGTTACTATTTGAGTTTATCACAGAAGTGTTTGATTATTTTGTTTTCATGTACAGGAGTGTGATATCAATACTGACGGAGAACTAGACCGTCAAGAGTTGGTGAAGTTCATTAGGAAATTAACTAAGGATACTTTTATTATGGTGAGTCAGGGACTACTTATTACGTTGGCAGTAGCACCAACTATCGCTGTGCTAACGAAGAGGTCAACAGAGGGAGTCCCACATGTTGGAAAGGTGGTTCAAAAGATGCCCAATTCTGTTTATGCTTCCCTTGTTACTCTTGCAGTTGTGCTGTTTCAGCAAGTAGTTGAGTCAAAAGAATAAAAGATGCATGTTGTACCTTAAGAAACAGACTTCTATACATCAGTAGGCTTTAAAGTTTGAGTGCACCATCTTTTTAGTAGATTGTTGGACAGATCTTCAATAATTCTCTATATATTGACTTTGTGATATATATAATATATAAAATCCAATTCTTTTTTTGAAAATCTTCTACTATTAAGCTCATTACTCTAGGGAATTTAGAACATGAATGTAACTCTGTACTTCGATTGTCGGAGAAGTTATAAAAATTCACTCAAAAGTTGTGGAGTATCAAATGCATATTTAATATCCCTAACTCTAGCCGTAAATGATCAAACATATATTGCGGAAAGAGTTTTTCTTTAACTGCAAATTCTGAAAATCCACAGTAGGTGTAATTGGTGCATGACAATGTTTTCTTACTATATTTCCCTAAAGCTTCATGAACGGATGTTAAACCCAGAAATATTCAGATTGTAAAAGACGAAATGCTAGAGTTGCACCCACATATAGAAAGGGGAGAGGATTTTTTGTTCAGATTTTCTTTTCTCAACTGTATTACAATGTGATAGACATATATGGGCCATGTACATACAATGGACCCAACACATAATTACATATGCGGGCCAAGCCTAATACAAATAAATGAACTAAATAAGAAAATTAAGTGTAAATTACGTTACTATACGACTTAAGATAACATAATCTCTAATAATCTCTACAATTTGAATTAATTACAAAAATCATTTTTTCCTTCTCTCTTACCATTTGGATACATCACTCCACTTCTATAAGATACATTACAATTTTTTTTGCGTATAATGTATTAGGTACAAATGTTATTGCTGATACATAACCTTAATTATTTCAAACCTATGAATTTGGTTTATAGGTATGTATCTGATAGATAACTATGAATATGATACATAACTCATGTATTGTTTGCTATATATCAAGCGAAGGAGCAATGTATCCGTGAGTTTTTAAAAATTCAGGATTATTGTAATTTGGAAAACTTTCGTGATAGGATGTGATTAGCACCCAAATTGTTGGGATTTATATACTTTATAAGAAAATTAATGGACTAATTTGGAACTGGAGGTATTCGAACACCTCCCCTCCCCTCTTAAAGTTGGAGGGAGATAGCACCCCTACCTTGGGAAGAAAACCATGATGAGCAGGACCATGTAAGACCATGGTGAAAATGTCCACCAACTCAGAAGTAGTAGGACTATGGAGAAGACAGATGAGACCATTAATCATCTTCGTGTGAAACAAATGACAGACCAACTCAATGTGCTTGCTACACTCATAGAAAACAAGATTTCGGGTAATGTGAATAGTAGCCTGATTGTCACAATGTACCAGGATAGAAGATCATGTGATGCCAAAATCAGACAAAAGGCGAGATAACCAAGTAAGCGAAACAACAACTTTGATAAGAGAACGATATTCAGCCTTAGCAGATGATAATGACATGATGGACTGTTTCTTAGACTTCCAAGAAATGAGGCAACAACCCAACAACACACAAAAACCAAAAACAGACTAACAGAGCAAGCAACCCAATCACTGTCACAATAGACAGAGATGGAAGTATTAGGGTTGGAGTATAAACAAATGCCATGATCAGGGGTCCCTCTGACATAACGTAACAAATGCAATGCGACAGTCAAGTGTGGAACACAAGGGTACTGCATGAATTAATTGAGGCGTTAAACAACAATGAAGATGTCGGGCAGTAAGAAATTTCATCTTGCCAATCAGGGAGCGATACTCCTCGGGAATGGTCAAAGGATCACCCTCATGGAGGCGGAGTTTGACATTCATTTTGTGAGGGTACGCCATAGGGGAGACATAAGAACAGTGAAGAGCGAGAAAGAGATCATGAATGAATTTCCTTTGGTGAAGTAATATAAGCCCTCAATGCCCATAAAATAATTGAGAGCACCCAGATCCTTTATTTTGAATTGGCACTCCAGATCATATTTCAAGGAGGAAATCTTGGCAACGTCAATGTCGATGAGAATTATGTCATCCATATACACAACCGCCACAACAATGGACCCACCAGAAACTCTAGTAAAGGAGTAGTCATTCAAGGAATGAGTGTAAACCCTAGAAGAAAGTGCTTGGGGTAGCTTGGCATACCATCGTCGAGTGGCTTGGCGCAACACATATAAAGACTTTTGGAGCTTGTAGACGAGAGGAGGAGAGGTAGTAGAGACTGAAACAAAATAGCTAGGAGGAAGCCTCCCATAGATCTCCTCATCAAGGTAACCATGCAAAGTATTGTTAACATCTAACTCGAACAAGGGCCACTATTTTTCGACATCGACAACAACATGGATTTGATAGTGGTCATTTTTACAACTGGAGAAAAAGTTTCATAGAAATTAACACCTTCAACTTGGGTGTCCCCTCACAACTAGCTGAGCTTTGAATCATTCAGCAGCACCACTGACCTTATATTTTACCTTGTAAACCCATTTGCAGCCAATGGGATTTTTACCAGGAGGAAGCTCAACAATCTCCCAAGTGGAATTGGCTACCAAAGCAGAAAAATTCAGCTCATAGCCTCTTACAAAGCAGTGATAGAGGTTGCCTAACTATAAATGTAAGGCTCAAACACTGGCTGCTCAGTTATGGAATACTGCAAGGAAATAGATGAGGAGCAAGGATAAGGGGAAGAACTAAACAAGGAGCATATGAATAAGGCCTTAGGATAAGATGGTGTGGTGTGATGCGAGGTCTGGAAGAAACACGTGTTGGGATAGAATATGAGGAACAAAGGGAAGGTTGGGATAAAAGGAGGGAAGGAGAAGATGGTGGAATAGGGGCAGATTGAAGGGAAGTCCTCAGAGAAATAAATGGGAGGAAAAACAATGGAGGGAGGGGGTTGTTGAATAGAAAAAGGAAAGATGATTTCATGGAAACGAACATCTCTAGAAAATAAAATAGACTTTGTAATGAAGATTATATAGTTTGTAACCTTTCTTTGCAAAGGGGTAGCCTAGGAGGAACATATCTTGGACCAAATTTATTCTTGTGGACTTTAGGAACATTAGCATATGCTAGACAACCAAAAGTCCGAAGATGTGTATAAAGAGGGGATATGCTCATATAAAACATCAAAGGAACTTTCGTCATTTAACAAGGTGATGGAAAACGGGTTTATATGATAGTTGTTGACACCCAGTTTTGACCCTCCATAATATAAATTTATCATCGAGTTTCTTAAATTTCAAAACTATATGAAATAATTAGTTTTTACAAAGTTCAAAATATTTTTCAAGTTATTTTTAATCAATTTTATAATTTTTAAATAATATATATGTTTTATATAATTAGTATATTTTATAAATATTCGAAAATTATCTCAAAAAGAGATTTTGTTTTAGTTAAACACTTGGTTAATTAGTTTAATTATTCAATGGGTTATAATTTAAGTTAATTAGTTTATAATTAGATTAATTATTTTATTTCGTTAAGAGTAAGAAGCTCATTAATTAATTTATATCAATTCGGTCACATTTGAAATTTATTTGGGTTGTCGTTTAATTACAATTCTAGCCAAAAATAATCAATTTACTTCAACTCTTTGTAAGACCCATTTTTGGGCCTTTTCATTTCAAATTTCCAGCCCACTTCTCCCTTTCTCAAATTAATTTCAGCAACCCACAATACTCTTTTCAGCGATCCAGTCCAGCAATACAATACAATCAGCGATACCATACGCGACCAAACCAACGCGACCCCTATTTGTTCTTCTTCCTCGTGCAACCCAGAACTCCAACAGTCCAGACGACCCAAACCCAGAAACTCTATCATGACCCAACATATTCCCAACAAAAAATTGTGACCCGAGTCCATCGACCCAGCTGCGTCGTTCTCCCCTCGTCCTCATTGTCCGTACGAAGAATCTTCCAAGTGTCTTAATCTCAGCGCCTCCCTCTTCCTTGGCTCATCATCGGATGACCATGGTTCTCTATCCATTGGAATAGTACGAGATCAGTACTATTCCAGCTCTCACAACCTTAACTCGAAACCTTTGTTTGTGGTATTGAAAGGTCCTCACCTCGCTCGTCTTGTCTCCGTTCGCTGCCCGAAAAGAGATAAATCCTTTCTTGGCTTTATTTAATTCCTAGTTCTTCTATGTTGTTCTGTTTGTGATGTGTTCTTAGCATAGCTTTGTATCTCATAAGTTAGTTATTAGGTGTTTTTGTTTATTGTTCTTGAATGCTTTTGTTTCTGGTTTAGTCTGATCATATCGATCTCCAATAGATATACACTCATTTAATTTAGTTTGTTTTGATTCAAAATGATTCGAATGTGTGATTATGGATACCGGAGGACTGATGTCTGATCACTTCTCTCCCAGTTGCTGCTTGTTTTTCTCTTTTGCCTTAGCTTGATTTTAGAGTATTGCCTTTATAGGTTGGCTGAGTCTTAAATGTTCAATCAGTTTGTTTAGCTTCATTTTTAGAATCATTTGCTCCTAGGCCGATTTCTTCAATTCTCAAGCTTTTGTTTTGCTTCTCTTCCTTAGATTAAGGTTGGCTTTGCTGTTAAAACAATTCCCTTGCCCTTGTTTTTTTTTTTTGAGTAAAGAATGTCTATGCCGTGAATGTCACTCGCTATTTAGATTTATCGTTCTTTTAAGTTGGGTGTTCCTGTTCAATAGTGCTATCTTCCGTATATATTGTTTTGCTGCCTTTTCTTGTTCAAGTTCCCCCGCTCCATGTTTGCAATTAGGTGTGTCGTAGGCTGATTTGTTCTTCGAATAATTTGAGGTATTCTAGTCTGTTTAGTTATTTCCTTCATGGATTTTCGTGAATAATATTGATTCAACTGTAATGTTATCTTCTCCTTAGCATGGTTATCAGACATAGTTACTTATATGGCATATTCAATTAGCTTGAGGTCTGGTTAGTCATTTTAGAGTTATTTCCCTTTTAAAGTTGACTACTTTGGAAATTGTCTGTTTATTGATGTCAATTTAATATAGCATAAATGATGTGTTTGATTGCATATGGGTTTCTCTTGATCATTTTATTTGCTTTACTGTAATAATGGGTCAATTCGTACGTAAAAAGCGCTTTTAGTCATGTCTTATCTGTTTATGGTTGCTTCTTTCGTTGAAATAGTAGTCTGATTTATACCACATTTTATTCATATATTTTGGTCTAAACACGCTTAGCAAGTCCATTTCTTTTCCCCCTTGATTAGTATCATAGGCATTTTACATCATTATTTTCCCCTATTAAATCAATGATTATTACTTACTTATATATTCTATTCATTTGTGTTGCATGTGAAATCTGCCCGAGTTCATCATGAACTCCTTTTTCCTCGCATTTCGAGAGAGCTGTAAAGGCTCAAATCCCTCTTTTCAAGTCAGCCACCTATAAAAATCGACGAACAGGGACTGAAGTTGAAAGAATATGCAGCAGATCAGAGAATTGAAAAGATTGGGCCAATTGCCCACTCTTAATTCCAGAAGTTGTATTTTGTTACTTTTGGGTTTAAGCCCACTTATTTACTATTATCTTTGTTAGATTCTAGGACAGGTGGAATTAGGCTTAAGGCCCAATAAAAAATAAGATTTCTAGGATAGGTACCAAGTGTTGGGCCAAAGGCTCAAAAACAGGATTAGACCCAAGTACCGGTCCAGGCGGACATAAACCGGACTTGGGCCCACATCTTATCTCTTTTGTTATTGAAATGACTTTCCATGCTAGTGTGTTTATCTAATTTTATGGTTTTCCTAATCAATGCCCCAAAAGATAGCCATTTTGAATTAACCATTTAAAATTAAGTAAATATTTTGAGTATCTCTATTTATTCAAGTGTGTGTATTTTCTTAAAACTGTTTAGCCAAATAGTTAATTATTGGATAACCGCATGTTAGCGGGTATTTCGGGTGTTTTCAAACCCTTCCTGAAATACTAATATGAACCCCGAACCCCCTTTTTAATATTTTCATTAGATTTCTGATTTAATCTTTTGGAAAAAATAGTTTTCTTAATTTTACTTTAAAAATTAAGTGGTGACTCTTAAAACCAGTCTTATTTTTAAATAAAACAGAATGATGACTCTGTTGGGGAACTGAATGGGTTCTAACCTTAAAATTAACCTACTTGGCTATATGTTTAAGTTGCTTGATTGTTTCAGTTCTTGTATATTATAAATTGTTGCATTCATGGCATCGATTCCGACAAATGACAAATAGTTTGCATTAGAAAAAAGGGCGGTTACATGGCTTTGCATAGCTGTCCTTTAGAAAAACACCTTTGAATTCTTTAGAAGTGATAAATGAATAGTTGGTTTGTGGTCATCCAACGTCGTTTATTATAGGAAAAATGCATAAGTACCCCCCCAGCCTATGCCCAAAATCCCTGAGACACACCTAACCTTTACTAAAGGTCCTATTACCCCCGAACATATTTTATATATAATTTTCCACCCCTTTTCGGCCTACGTGGCACTATCTTGTGGCCCGACACGTGTTGACAATTTTTTCAATGATAGTGCCACGTAGGTCGAAAAGAGGTAGAAAATATATATAATATAAGTTCGGGTGGTAATAGGACCTTAGTAAAGGTTGGGTGTGTCTCAGGGATTTTGGGCATAGGCTGGGGGGTACTTATGCATTTTCCCTTTATTATAGTTCACCCCATAGTTTGTCCAACTCGGGTAACCAAGTCTTGTTTAAACCAGCTCTTAGTCAATTAGCGTAGAGCGAAACCAAATCCCTTTTAGCGCATTTGAACTAAGATGACCCAACACCAAGGCGTGTTCGGCCCATTAGAAAGACCACCTTGAGTCTAAAACAGTCCCTGACCTAAACGAACGATCATACTTATGTGTTTAAATTTGAAGGACGTATACATTGTTTGAAAAATCATTGTTCCTTGGGGGGTTGGGATTCTAATAGGTTGTTTGAGTCGAAGAAGGAGTTGTACAAGCTACTATTACATCCAAAGTGTGGACATCCAGAGACAACAAGAAATCAAGGACGAAAGACCTTCCATGGAAGCATAGTTTAGGATTGTACCCCTGCGTGAGACTGATTATTTGTATCCCATATTCCCCATTATGTATCCCATTCAGTTTATTTGTAAATCTTGTATAAATTTGGGTTTTGAAGTAATGAAATGTTTCAAATGATGTATAAATCCCTCAAATCGTTAGGCCTACCCTGGCACAAAAAGGTTACATATTTGTTTAAAATGCGCAATAACTGTTATAGCTGCTTGTGTGATTATGTTACTTTATTTGGAGATGTTCTAGCCGACTCTTTTTGGAAATTTTCTAGAAAATCCTAAGCACAAATATCAAGTCACTATCCAAAGTGCGTCAAAATACTATCCGAGTCTTTAGTTTCCCAACAAAATTTAACTTCATTTTTCAAGTCTTATTCTCTCATATGAGAAAGAAATCCTCCATCTCAAATCAAAAGAGATTCAAGTGGGTCGAACTACGTAGGATATGAATTCTCCCTCGTGAGATATGTAGGCAGCCTTTCAAGGCTCCATCCTTTTTTTTTTTTGACAAATTCTATCTTTTCCAGCTCTTGCAAAGAAACTAGAATTACATCTCAATCGAAAATCAAAAGTACGACAATGAAAGATACAGTTGACTTAGTCTCGACTCAAGTGGAAATCTTTGATTCACTAATCCCAAAGTCAAGTAGACAAATTCCTGTCTATTTAGCTATTTTTCTATTCTGGCAGGCCAGTTTATATCCGAATGCAATAACTCTTATGTCTTTACACCTATGCATGATATCTTGTACTATTTATCACCTTCAGGCACTAACACGTTTACCTTTTGAGTTATTTTTCATTTGTCAGGTATTTAGAACTAATCTGTGTTGATAAGCTGGTCGAACATCCTTACTTTACAAGATCCAATGCTCCTAAAGATTTCTTCCCTAACCAAAGTATACTAAAAGGAAAAGCCACAATGGTTGACAACAGTGAAGAGATTGGCCAGATCGAAGTTGCTATAGTCCAGCCTTCTATCGCCGAACAAAATGAGTTGATCGCGCAACTGATGCAACAAATTGCTGAGTTGAGCGTTGAGGTCCAGAAAAAACAAGATTTGCCAAATTTAGGGGTGTGAGGAGAAAAATATTGATGGAAGATCCATTTGGCAAAAAACAAAACTGAGAACCAGAGGTGCTAGATCCTAACTCCAGTGCATTATCACTCCTTACAATCTGGATAGAGATGTGAAATTGAATGTGGACCATGGCAATGAAGGCCTTGAGCAAGTCAAATACATTTCTCTTAGCTACCATCATACGGGTCCATGTGGCCCTGGAGTAGTCAACTACAATTGTCAAAACTTATCTAGCTTAAGTAGAATTAGGGGAATGGTATGGTCCCATGTGTCATGTGGATCAACTAAAAAGGTGTGGAGAAGAGTACGACACTACGAGAAAAAAGTAGCCTAGTTGTCCAAGCCAAAGGGAAAGTTATTAAAGGAAGGACTATTTAAGGGAAAGAGAAGAATTGACAACAATAATATTCTTCATCCTAGAAAAAGGCAAATTCCCTAGTCGGAAATGCCAAAAAACATCCATATTATTGATGGTATTAACAGACTTACTATCAAATGAAGTAGTAATAAGAGAATCAGAAATCAGAGCAACATTACAAGAAGAAACATCAGTAGAGGAAACAACATAATTAGAAATACATTTGAAAGAGAGAGGGATGGATGCAAGAATTTCCAAATTGTACAATCCATTGTCAAGTCTACTAAGAACTAGAGGCTTCTTAAGAGAAGGGCCCTGCCATTGACACAAGGTTCTAGAAAACAGATCAATGGCATCAAACGGTATGACTAATTGATGCACATATATGAGATTATACTGAAAGCTGTGGAATATATAGGACATTGTGTAAAGTGAAATTGGGAAATAAAGTTAAAGAACTAGTGTTAGTGGCCTCAGATTTATACCTATTGGGAAGAGAGACAAGACTAGGAACAGAGAGAGGTTGAATAAAAAGAGTGATTTTTGAAATGACATATGACCAGAAGCGCTAGAATTTATAATCCAAACAGAACTATTCACTTGTGAGAATATATAAGATTTAAGTAAAACACTATGGGTGACTAACCTACCCTAGAGTGTCCAAAAGCCATGAGAGAGTGGGAAATATCGGTATGAATGCGAGTATTCTGCAACAATAGCAGAAGTTGAGAGTGTTGGTCCCTGCATATCCCAAATACATTTGAATCTTGGTCAAAATCTAGCAACTAAAATGGAGATGTGCCGCTACAAAGATTGTCAACAACATTTGCAGCAACTTTCCTTAAACTAGAATTCTTCGTGAACTTAAAAAAGGCAAGGTAGCCAATAAGACCATGACACTTTTCAACGGTATGACCAGTAGCTATGCTACTTTACACAAGCCCCCACAAGGTGAAGGAAACCCCACAAGCCTTCCCACGGGCCGTGGCTTGTGAAGGGGAAACTTCCTTGGGGCAGTTTTTTGGGCTTACTGCCTCACCACTACGGTTGGCACCACGGGTCGTGGTGGCCACCATGGTTCATGAGGACCCTCGTGGTTATGGTGGGCAGTGGCTTGACCAATTTTGGGTAACCCTTGGCCCCTTGCCTTGGCCCTGCCCTTCTTCCTTGGCTCTTGCCCTCTTTCCTTGACGTTAACCTATACGTTTAGCTCTAGTTTTTAGCCTACTAATTTCCGGGGTGTTACATATATGCCACAGAGATACATGGTTATGTCAATCCTGATAAGCTGGAATATTAAGAGGTTCGAATTCAGTTTAAGGCCAACAATATGGGACAACTTTGTTTTGCGGCTGGTTTAAGTATGAAAATGATGTCTTTAATAAACCTCCTTATTTATTAGAGTTGATAGTATTTATGGAACTTGAAATAAAGAAGACTTTTCTTTGTGAATTAAAGGCTCCAAAGTTTATTCAATAAAAAATATTCAAGGAAAAGAAATTACCAAAAGAATTTTCATATCATCTCCACGTCTGCTAATGAATCTCAAAAACAAAAAGATCAAGAACTTTCCTAGTACTAACTATTAGGAATATGGCAAGAACTCTTTCTGTTGAATTGTTTGGAAAGGCTCTGACTTTCAACGGGTATAATGAGAGATACTATTGTAACACCTTGGAATCTAGTAGGCTAAGCTAGGGGTTAAGTACCAAGTAAATGGCTAGATAAATTGACCTTGGTACCCTCCACGAAAGTCCACACTAGTCGTGAAGGGCACCACGGTTCGTGGTGGTGCCCATGGACCTAGGCAGTGAGTGACCAAGGGAAGGCCACCTCCCATGAGCACCAAGACGGCTCGTAGTGGTCACCACGGGTCGTGGTGACACTCGTGGAGGTGAGGCAGTGAGCCCTCCAAGTCTACCCAAAATGAGACCCTCCCCACGAGCCACTAGACGGCTCGTGAAGGCCACCACAGGCCATTGGAGAGGGTGTGGTCATAAGTTAGGTTGAGAGCGGTTTAGGGGTGGTTTGGCAAGCCACTGGTCCAAGACCACAGATGGCACCACGGCTCGTGAGAGCCACCACGACTCGTGGAACCACACGTGGTGATGGGGCAGTTCACTGAAAGTTAGGGGCTTTTGGGTCTTTTCTGGTTTTAATTATACTAACACTATGTCGTTTTAGCCAAGCCTAGGTCCCCTATATATGTGATTTTAACCCCAAAACTCACCCATTCAAGTCATTATTTCCCAAACCCAAGAGAAATCCCAAAGTTCTTCTCTCAAATATTTCTCTCTCTAGAACTTGAAGAAGAAGAAATAGTTCAAGCTAGGATCAAGGTCTACCCTCCAATCCTTAAGCATTTGTGGCTTTGTTAGTAAGGTATGATGGTTTTTCATCCATGAAATCCTTTTATCCACGGAGTTCCCAAGATTTCCCAATTGAAAAATAGAAATTCCCCAATTTGAGTTAGGGTTTTTTTTCTGATATTGTGGGTCTTGATGAATGTTGATCCAATTGATTGGGTTATGATTGTTTATGGTTGAATTGATAGGATTATATGTTTTCAGGATTAATTTACATGCACCCATGATTAACCCATGTTTCTAGGTTGAAAAATTGATATAATTGGATTTGATGCCATGAAAGGAGAATTTGTGGGTTTAGATGTATTCTTATAGGATTGATGAGATACATTAGAATTGCTTTGATATTGAAGCTTATGAGATGATTATGATATTAATTTCTTTGAGATTGAAGCATATATGATGATTATGATGTATAGTGCTTTGAGAGTAAAACTTATGCTAACAATTGTTGATTATTAATGTAATTGTTGTGGAAGGGATAGTTCCCACATGAATTGCTTATGTTATGAATGTGAAAGGTTTTCTCACATTAAATGATTCTAGGTTGAAAGGATTTCTTACCTAAAATGAATCTAGGCTAAAAGACTTAGAAATTGATGAGGCTAGAGGCGATTACCCTCAACCTGTAATTGAGAAGGATATGAGGCGATTCCCCATATTCTTTAAAAGAGAGTAAGTGGTGACTACCCTTATTCCCTAATGTTGGACATGGAGGAGATTGCCCATGATCCCTTATTGAAAGATGCAGAGGTGAATACCCGAATCTTGTAATGAAATGATGTGGAGGCGAATACTCGTGTCATATGATGTTGGGCATGGAGGCGAATAACTGTGATCCCATAAGATGGACATGGAGGCGAGTATCCATGACCATATAAGCAAGACAAGAGGAGACTACCCATTAGCCTTTATAGGAAGACAAGGATGTGATTCTCCATGTCTATAAAAGATAAGCTAAAGATGAGAATGATAGGTGATGAGCTTGGATGATTGCTAAGGTTTCCTACTATGATGAGTAAGACTAGTGGAGGATTACCCATGTCTTGTCTAAGTATGCTTTGAGGTTACTAGAGAATTATTCCTTACATGTTGTTTTATCTATTATTGTGCATTGATTATGCTTATGATTTATATTGTCTAACTCTTATGTTAATGTTGATGTTTATGCAAACTATCATATTTAGTACATTCTTTTACTAACGCATACTCTTGCCTACATTTCTTATCCAAATGTAGGGTTCGACGTTCTAGACTCTCATCCCCGTGACTAGGATCTTAGTAGAAGCAAGGCTTGAAGATTGGTGAGTCCCCATAGCATTCGAGGATTTGACCAACATTTCCTTGTGTCTTTTCATTTCATGTTTTGAACATTATTGTATGGGTTGTGTCCCAATAACTCTTTTGTATTAGATAGTTTTGAGACAAGTTGTATGAGACTTCCGCTTTGTTTTATAAAACTTTGATTGTGTTGAAAAGAGTTCTAAATTTTACCATTTTTCTATTATCTTAACTATGAAACATAGGTAATTTCCCACTTCAGAACCAAATTAAGGCATAAAGTGTTTAGGGATTAAGAGCACTTGAGACATAATTTATAGTCAAGCAGTTAAAAACATAACAGTTGAAACTGTTTCACCAACCACTCTTTTGCTTACTCTCCAACAACTCTACTCTTTCCATATTCTACCTAATGAAATTTTTTATCAGTAAGATCTAAGCTTGCCTTTCTTCATCTTATGGTTATAGACTTAATGTTTTCTCCTATCACAACACCAAAAATGATATTTAGTGGCATTTAATTAACAACAATAGCTTAATTATTGCTAAATAAGTATTTTTAGCGTCAATTAGCACTGTTCATTAATGTTTCAAAAGCGTATATTGACATCGGGTCTAATGACAATTAGTAAAAACTTTAGCATTATTTGTTAATGTATATATTTATTGACTCTAAGGGTGTGTTTGGTATGAAGGAAAAATATTTTCCAATTTTCTCATGTTTGGTTGGGTTAAATGTTTTAGAAAATGTTTTCCAAATCAACTCATTTTCCTCAAATTTAAGGAAAACGACTTCCCTTCAAAACTTAAGAAAAACATTTTCGAAAACTCTCTTCCAACTTCAAATTACAATTACTTTTTCGTTGAAAAAATCAATTTATTTTGTCCCTACCCTCAAACCAGCCCCCAACCACCTCCCAAAAATAAAACAATAATTTTAAAGCTTTTTTTTAAATTCAAATTTTTTACCCCACCCTCACACCTATCCCCACCCCCTCCCAAAAAAATATTAAAAATTGTTTTTAAAAGATATTTCTAATTTCAATTTTTTATTTTTTTACCCCCCGCCCACTACCCTCCCCCCCATCAATTTTTTTTTTATCAACTTCATATTTTTGTTTTTTCATCCCGATCTCCTCGATCACCCACCGTCCCTCCCCGGCCAACGCCCCCCCTCCCTCCCAAAAGAAAATTGAGTTTGTTTTTAAAAAATATTTTCAACTTCAAAATTTTATTTTTTCACCCCTACACTCGAGCCCACTCCTTACTCGCCACCCCTACCCCAAAAAAAAAAAAAATTAAGTTTGTTTTTAAAAAATATTTTCAACTTCAAATTTATTTTTTTCACCCTACCGTCGACCCCCCCACCCACCCCACCTCCCTACCACCCCCTCTCCAAATTTTTTTTTTTAAGTTTATTTTTTAAAAATATTTTCAACTTTAAAATTTCATTTTTTCACCCTACTCTTGACCCCCCACCCACCCCCTATCCAGCCCCTCCATCCCCCAAAAAATAATAATTTAAGTTTGTTTTTAAAAAATATTTTCAATTTCAAAATTTCATTTTTTTACCCTACCCTCCACCCACCCACCCCTCCCACAACCTCCAAAAAATAATTTTAAGTTTGTTTTTCAAAAATATTTTCAATTTCAAAATTCATTTTTTTCACCCCTCCCACCCCCTACCAGCACCCCCCCCCCCCAACCCCAAATTTTTTATTTAAGTTTGTTTTTAAAAAATATTTTTAGCTTAAAAAAATTTATTTTTTCACCCCAACCCTTGAACCCCCCCACCCACCCCCTACCAGCCCCCACCCCCCCAAAAAAACCTTAAGTTTGTTTTTAAAATATATTTTCAACCTTAAAATTTCAATTTTTCAATCCTACCCTCGACCCCCCCTCACCCACTCCTTACCACCCCCCACCCCCCAAGAAAATTTAAATTTATTTTTAAAAAATATTTTCAATTTCAAAAATTATTTTCTACTCTAATAAAAATAAAATATATTTCTCAAAAATATTTTTCATTCATAAATCAAATACTAAAAATATTTTCTACTCACCAACCAAACATAAGAAAATAAGTCAAAAATCAACTTGTTTTCCAGAAAGACATTTTCTAGGAAAACATTTTCCTTCGTACCACACACCCTAAAAGTAGTTTTTTTGTAGTGTATGACTGTGACCTCATCCTCAATGTAGAATTTTTCAGAAGGTCTTATCAAAATAAGCAAACTAATTATTTCCCCCCTTTTTTATAATTTCATAAAACTGTAAAACTTTCATTATACCCGGAATTTTCTTTATCTCTGTTTCTCATTGGAAATAGTGAACAAAACAGTCTGCTCTTCTACCTTGGTTTTGAATTTGCAAGTTCACCAACTACAAAAATTACACTATTTTAAGATACAAACTTCCCATAAGAGTAAAGAACGTGAAAGCAAAAATGCAGTGATTAAAAATCAGTTGTTCGGGGTGGGATCATCATGTTTGTATATGAAGTGATTAATAACCCTCAGCCAAGCGCGTTGTATTAAAAGCATGTATATGAACGGACACTAAATATATAGAAGGATATACCATATTATTACTCGAGTTTTACCATAATCTATATCTATCTATCTTTTATATCTATCTATACTACCTTAAAAGCATGAACTCCTAAACTTGAATGTTCAATTACTATAACACTCCCAATTAAAAATACTCAATTTATTTTGTTTATTAATTTAATAATGTTATTATATCTAAAGTAGATACCTTTTCAAATTAAATGATTGAGACTTCTTCAATAAGTTGCGACTTTTCCAAAGGGTGTGAATTTTTTGACGGGTTGTGACAATTTCAATGAGTTTTGATTTTTCCAAAAGGTTGTGATTTTTTCATAAGGGTTGTGACTTTTGTAAAAGATTGTGTCTTTTCTGATGAGTTGTGCCTTTTTCAAAGGGTTGTGACTTTTCCGATAAGCAGTGACTTTTTTGAAAGGTCGTGAAATTTCGGATAAGGCACAATTAAAACCTATTCATACTACTATTTGGTAGATATAAATAGAAGGGCTTCCTCACACTTTTACACTACAATTTCTTTAAGTTCTCAACTTTTCTTCTTCATAAAAAATCTCAAGTGTTATTTACAAAAATATGATTAAGATCGAAACTCAACGAAATTCGAGGTACCTCATAAGAAAGAGTTGGTGAACAAATTGTAGCAAATCATTCATCAATTCTCACACTTGTATTTTTCCTTACGATTTTATGAGTTAAAAGTGACAAAAAGTTGTGGAAGAGACAATAATATTAAATATATATGAAAAAGGCATATTATTTGGGTAAGATATTCATTCTTTATTTTTTTTTAATTTTATTCTTTTACCCTCAAATGACGGAATTTCTTCTTGATTTTGCTAAAATAATGGGCATCAATGTAGCCCATTAAATTATTAGTTTTGATGTTAAATTAACTATTTCAAAAATATATTTTCACTTTTACGTATAATATGATAATATAGTCATGATAATAATTATTTTTTAATAGATATGTATGTAAAAATAAAGAGAAAAGGGTCAAATGCCCCTCAAACTTTAGCCATATTTTCAATTACACACTTAAGCGGGGGTCCTATTACCCCCTGAACCTTTTTTTTTATATTAGTTCACCTTCAGACGCTGATGTGTCCACAAAAACAAGATTTATAAAAAATATTTGTATACACGCGCTGTCCACGTATATATTAGTGGACCCCATGACTTTACATGACTCACAAATTGACATGTGTCCTAAAACTTTACCTTTACCTTTTATGAACCTAATTGACCCTCATTCTTCTTCCAAAATTAATATCTACGATCTTCTTCCTAATCTAATCTCCAGTTCTTCTTCCTTTTCTCTACGATCTTCCATTACTGACGTTGCTCGGAAAGCTTACTTACTATTTCTTCTGAGAAAATGTTAGATCTTTACTAGCTGAATACTATTTAGATTTAGTGTTTGATTAGGGTTTTTTTTTTACTGCGTATTCAAATGCTATTTTGACTGGTGTGTTGTAGTGTGGAGTTTATTAGGCCTTTTAATGTTTATTAGGGTTAGTTCTAATTGAATGTTATTCTTTACCAACTGAATGTTATGTTGATATTTGATTTTAGTTTTGATGGTAGTGTTTGATTAGGTTTTGTTGCACTGGGCATTCAAATGCTATTTTGATATGTGTGTCGTAGTATGTAGTTTATTAGGGATTTTAATAGTTATTTACTTGTTTTCGTGAATTTATACAGTCTTGTAGTTTACTCGTAAAGTACAACCTCAGAAAGTAGAGTTTCTCAATCCTTACTAGTGTTACCTCTGTTCAGGTAGGAGATGAGTGGATTTACTTTGGTTACTTTAAGATGGTATCATGGTGGAGTATTAGATTTGAGTAGTGGACAACTAGTTTACAGTGGTGGGCAAGTTACATAGTTTTTGGATGTTGATGTGGATAGACTGTCCTATTTTGAATTAAGAGGCTACATTAAAGAATTAGGATATACAACAACTTGCACATTTAGTATTAAACCTCCTAACAGTGGCATTTTGGAAGATATTCATAATGATATGGATAACTTAGACTTAAGTTGTTCTTTGGAAGATGGAGATATTGTGGAGGTATATGTAAAACACTTGATTGATGATGCAGTTATGGACCCCACCCTTATTTTATTAGAAAATGTTCCTCATGAGGATATGGAGGAATCTGGTTCAACTTTTAATAAAGTAAATGAACAAAGTGGGGTAGGTGAAGACCCCTTTTACTACCTTTGATACTAGATCTGCTTCTACCCCAACTCCTCCCACTACAACTTCTGCTCCTAGATCTCCATTCACTAATACAACTCATTCCACTATAACTCTTCCCACGACAACTGCTGCTCCTAGATTTCCTTCCACTACAACTCCTCTCACTGCTGCAAATCTTAGTACTGAAGATGCTGATGATCTAGTTTCAGGCCCTGTTGAATCTGATTTCTTAGAAGAAGAGGGTTCTGATTACTCAACTGAAGATAGTGTTGAGTCTGAATGTGGATTGGTGGGAGATCATGATGAGGACTATGGTAGTGATGTACATGAAGAGGTTAGGGAGTTGAGGGCTGAAAAGAGATCTTTTCAAATAAGAAAAAGAAAAGAGAGAGTACCAGCTGATACTGAAGAGGTACCAGTAGGTGAAGCTGGAGCAGATTTAGGTTTTGATGAAACTCAAACAAGTAAAATAAGTGTTGAAGGAAGATTAGGAGGTGATGAGCCCTTATTTGCAAGTTCTGATGATGTAAGTTTTGAAATAGATGAAGATGAATGTATTGAATTTGAAAGAGTAAATTTATCAAGAACTGTAAATTTATTAAGAAGGAGGAGGCCAAATAATCAGAAAATTATACATGATCCTACTGCCAAGAAAGTTGTATGGCAGTTGGGTATGGTATTTGTAGATGTGAATGAATTTAGAAGAGTAGTTAGTAAATATGCTGTCCAGAAAAGAGCTCAAATAGAAAAGTGTGTGAATGAGCCAAAAGAGTTAGATGTAGGTGCAAGGAAGGTTGTCCATGGCTTTTGTTTACATGTCTTGACAAAACAACAAATGATTTCATGATAAAGACTTACAATCCAAAGCATAGTTGTAACAGCACAACTAGAAATTATTTGTGTAATGCAAAGTTCATATCTACACACTTTAGAAAAAGGATTAATGAGCAGCCAAATATAAGAGTTTTCAAGTTGCAAGAGTTGATAAGGAAAAAAAATAAAATTCATGTTGGCAAGACTACTGTTAGGAGGGAAAGAGCTAAAGTGTTGAAAGATATCATGGGTGATCATATTGTGGAATTGGCAAAATTCTTGACTATAAAGATGAAACGTTGAGGACCAATCCAGGGAGCACTTGTGTTGTTAAACTTGGTGAACCTGATGCTCTTGGTAGGCTAGTATTTCAGAGCTTTTACATATTCTTTGATCCATTGAAGAAGGCATTTCAAAATTGTAGAAAGTGCATAGGTTTAGATGGTTGTTTTCTTAAAGGAGTTTGTAGAGGACAATTGTTATTTGTTGTGGCCAAAGATGGTAATAACCAGATGCTGCCACTTGCTTGGGCAGTAGTTGAGTATGAAAAGAAAGAGACATTGACATAGTTTATCAAACTGTTGAAGGAAGATCTAGGACTAAGAGATGGTGAAGATCCCACCCTGATTACAGATATGCAAAAGGCATGTGTACTATTTTATTTTGTATTTGTCTTTATCAATTTTCATATGTTTATTATTATAACATATCTAGATCTATTACAGGGATTAATAGGAGTAATTCTAAATATTTTACCTGTTGCTGAACATAGAATGTGTGCTAGACACATCTTAGCTAACTGGGCTAAGGACTGGAGAGGTCTCCAAAGAAGACAACAGTTTTGGTCTATTGCAAAAAGTACCTTTGAATCTCAATTGAGGAAAAATGTTGAAAAGGTGAAGTTGCTTGGTCCAGAAAAAATGATGGATGATCTTATGTACTACAACATAGAATACTGGTGTAAGGTTTACTTTAATACTCAAGTAAAATGTGATTCTGTAGACAACAATATGTCTGAGTGCTTTAATGCATGGATCTTGGCAGCTAGGCACAAGACAATTATTACTATGCTTGATGAGATACGAGTAAAGATGATGACAAGAATAGCCAAGTTAAGAGAGTTCACAAATACTTGGATGTGTGATTTTTCTCTAATGTCTTTGAAGGTACTACAGGAGAATATTGATAGATCAATGAATTGTAATATTGAATTTAATGGAGTTGATGGATTTGAAGTGAGAGAAGGACCATTTCAACACAGTGTGGATCTTGGTAGGTGGACTTGTAGTTGTAGGGTATGGCAGTTAAAAGGCATACCATGTGCACATGCTGTGGCTGCCATTTACTTTAAGAAATGTGAACCTCTTGACTACATTGACAACTGCTATAGTAAGGCAACTTACTTGAGGACTTATGCCAATGTCCTTCAACCTGTCACAAACATGGAGATGTGGCCTGTATCTACTAACCCCACAGTTGCACCACCAGAAATAAAAAGCATGCTTGGCAGGCCAGGTAAACTTAGAAAGAAGGAAGCTGGTGAGAGTAAAAAATCTGGAAAGCTACCTAGAACTGGACTTGCCATGACATGTAGTAACTGCAATGTTAGAGGCCACAACAAGAGAGGATGTCCACAAAGGGTTGAGTCATCAGCAAGGGAAGAACCATAAAATACAGACAAGGGAAAGGGCAAAACTCCTGGTTTAGGCAGGCCAAAGGTAACATCTTTAACTTTAATTTGATATGTGATAGAAATCTCATATGTAATAACTATAATTATTTTTAACTATATTTATAGAAAGCACAAACAGAAGGTGAGCATTCTACAAAGAGGTCAAGAGGAAGACCACCTGCAGTACCTAGTGCATCGATCTCCAGAACCTGCAAAGAGGTTAAGAGGAAAACCACCTGCAACACCTAGTGCATCTCCAGGACCTGGAAAGAGGGAAAGAGGAAGACCACCTGCAGTACCTAGTGCATCTGCAGAACCTAGTGCATTTGTAGCATCTACAAAAGGTGCAAGAGGAAGACCACCTATTGCACCTGCATCACCTAATGCATCTGCAACACTTGCAAAGAGTGCAAGATGAAGACCATCTGCAGCAGCTAGTGTACCTCCTACATGTCCATCACTTGCAAATTACCATGTTGGATCTTCTACACCTGCTGATTACCAGTTAACTAATAGTAACAAAGGAAGATGAAGGGGTAGGGAAGCACAACCTCATACAGAAGGCAAGCAGTAATTGGAATGCGTGTGTTTCAAGCTGAAAATGGATTCAAAGCTCTTAATGTAAGAGTTTTCTATTGATTCAATTATACTATTTTTTTTATGTTTAAATGCAAACTCACTCACTAATTATTTCATAATTCGAATACAGCCTAGGATGTCAAGTTGTAAGATCTTCTCTACTGGTACAACAAAGGTGACAAAATCTGCTGATGTTATTGGTGATATTGGTTACAAACCAAGTATTGTACCCAAGTTGAAATGGAATGGAAAAACAACAATCTCAACAAGAAAACTTCAAGAAATGAGAGAGGAACAAAGAAAAAAATCAAGAGGAAGTAGTTCAAACAATCCAATCTAGGAAGTAATGATATTGTAGTACTGTTTTAAGTAGGCATGAAAACATTTCCCATTTTGAATGATGATGTATTAGTATTGAACATCAAATTATGTTTTTGTTTTTGGTTTTTGATTGTAGTTTGACCAAGTGACGCCTGTTTTACAATCAATTATGTCTATTAAAGGCCTTCTATTTTACAAATGGTGTTATGTTTATTCAATTTCTCCCTTATTTGTTGTAATATAGACACTACTATACCAACTACTTTATCCGAAAAGATTCATGATATTGACATACAAAATTTCTCATATTACATATGACAACTAAAAGAGAGTTTCAACTCCTTTCACTACTCGCTACCCACATACGTTATAGCAATTCAATTAGTTCAATACTTGAATGAACCTTACTTTGAAATAGGTTGTTGATGAACAAGGCCACAACACAAATCAAAATACACAAAATGACCTTCCAATCAAACGTACACCATTTCAACTTTCTTCGTTTGACCTCTTCTCTACGGTCAAATTATCAATCAAAACTTGTTGCTCATTGATTTGAATCTGTCTCCTCCAAACTTCATCTTCCAGCTCTTTGATTTTGTTCACCAATTTCGGGAGGATAAATTGGTATCTTGGATCGATTTCTTCTCTGTCTCTCCATAAAAAAAAATTACAATTGTTCGACTGAAAAAATTTAAAAAATATATTAATGTTATTAACATTCACATCATTTAAACCCAACAAAATCAAACAACTGAAGAAAAGTCACATACACCATAGTAGGGGCAAGACAAAAATCGACTTTCGGGATTTGACTTTGACCAAGAAGTCTGCATATGCAACAAACTTCCATGTTTTCATCGTAGTATGGTTTTGAGCATTGGGTCTGATTCTTCCATGCATAGCTTATTCAATTTTGCGTTTGACATTACTAACCCTAATAACACAAAGTGAAAAAAAATCAAGTTGTCGAATTGGGGAAGATTTCGATTGTTCAATATGAAATTCGAGAAAATTGCAGACACTAAATTCAATCTTATTTGGAGAAGATACAACAACTAAATTCAAGCTTTGAAAATGGTGGATGAAGAACAAAGAAGAGAGCTTTTGTTCAAGAACAAAAGAGATGGAGATAAATGAATTGGGAAAAGAATAAAAAATAAATGTAATGGTTAAATAAAGAGTAAAGTTACCGTTGGGAGGATTATTTGGACTCCACATGGACATTTTATTACGTTGTTACGCGCCTCACGGAGGTGAGTTCACGTATGTGGACACATCAGCGTCTGAGGGTGAACTAATAAAAAAAAAGGTTTAAGGGGGTAATGGGACCCCCGCAAAGGTTAAGTGTGTAGTTGGAAATATGGCTAAAGCTTGAGGGGGCATTTGACCCTTTTCTCTAAAAGTAAACGGAGAAAGTAAAGTGTTGGTGGCAAGAGATTTAAATCAAATTGAACACTAGAGTGAATATAGCATGAACACATATTTTTGTCTTCCTCCTTGATTGGCTATGTATTGTTTCATATAATTTTTCTTTATGTAAGAAGATACACTTCTTACTAGCTATCTAATAATAGATAAGAAAACGGTGATTGATCATAAAATGATCTTAAATCAAATTAATGATTCTATAAACAATACTTTAAATTTTATTCATATATTAATTTTTATTATCGAAAAATTTAAATATTTTATATCATGATACAACTTCTATAAAATACTAGATACTTTCACTAGACAACAACTATATGATATGTATGCGGCAAAAAAAGGAGAAGACTACAATTCCACAAAGATAAGGTAGAAACATAATGAAATGAAATATTTTTCACCATAGGTGATGTTGTTCATATATTAAAATTAAATTATTCTACTGAAGTGTATATATCTGAAATAAAAAATTGGTCAAGCTAAATATTTGACATACGCTCAAACTTGTTTTTAACCATCATTCACGATAACAACAAAGTACACTTTTTTGGTAAAATTACCTCTCTATGATAGCCTTACTCAAATATTAATTGAATAATAATATTTTGTAAAAGATATATTACATATAAAGATAAAATATTGAAATACTTATGGTAATCCTTATTAGTATCACGCACATGCTAAATTTCAAGTATGAATATTTAAGACAAAATTTGTACTTAAATGGTGTACACCATTTATGTTCATAACCTCAAGAGGAAAGTCTATTGGTGACATTTTTTGAATGGATATTTTTTTATGATAATTGTTGGTTAGATTTGTTTACAAAATTTAGTGAAGTAAGATATAATACTACTAAAGAAATGTCACTTTCTCCCATATTTAAACTTCGAATGTATTTTGAAATATTTTAGTGATATCTTGTCATTTTGATCTCAAAATATAAGTCACTCTATTATAGTATGTATTAATCATTTAAAAATGCTTGTCTTATGCTCGTTCAATTATAATTATTTAGTAAAAAGATTTAATTTTTTAATATTAATTCTATTTTACAACATCATATAATACATATACGATACACATGTGCAATGCACGTGCCGTGAAACTAGTACAAATAAAATGGGCGGTGAGATGTTCGGACTAAAATCACACTGCCAAAACAATGTGAATGTAAAGTGGTGGGTAATTGGAAGTATAGGAGCAGCTTATTTAAAAGGTCCATGAGATAACAATCTGTTAGTGCGTCAGGCGCTAGTTCATCAATCATTATTCATTTCCCGATGGATCTTTTAGCATTCAGGCATGAATGAAGACTCTCAGTTGGGCTTACTTTCTCAGCAGGTATTTGACGGGGACCGGAGGTAGTATAATTAATGAAGCAAGAGAGAAAGACAATATTAATTGTGGCAAACAAAAAAGAAGTAGAAGGTATAGAGTTAGTGGGAGGATTTAGGTGTGAAGGAGTAGTTGTACTTCTTTCCTACATCGGTGTTTTCATGTGTGTTAAAAGATAACGTGTATCATCAAAGTAATAAGTTGCAAGAGAGTTCAACTTAGTGGCCTGCACAAGTTGAAGTGTGCATAAAGTAGCACAAGCGAACATGGGTTGTATGGAACCTGATTCAACTATGGATAGGGGTAGTATTGTAAATATTGTGAGATGAAGGATACACATTGTAGTAATAATAAAAAAATTAATGCGTGGATTCATTAACTAGTGAATGTATCAAAAGGTCCCGAGTTTTGAAATAGAGAAAGGGCAAACGCATATTTGCGGCGAAAATGGCTAAGGTAAATAGCACAAATAAATAGGGGATTTAATATGAACAACAAAGGGAGGCACCATATTGCAAAAGCGCACATAACATGACTTAACATGTGAATGTAAAATACAGTAAGCGGTATAAGGTTGAGGCAACCAATAAAGGATGAAATCCTAAAAATGAAGAGTGTATGTAAAGAGCAACAGATCTTGATTGAGCAAGGGTATTTAGTGTGTTGTGTTTAAGTTCCTTTGTAGCCATATGTGGAGTCATGAAATTCGTTGGATAATGTTCCCATTTTGAGAAGGTTCTCGGGGCTTACAGGGTCAGGAATTTAGCAAAGTGATAGCACTGTACTTGGATGATATGGTGCGAGAGTGGGAGGCGCAATGCTAAACCTAGAAGACTGGATTGAATAATTCTAATGTTTAGTATATGAAGTTATCAGGTAGGTGTTGGGGATAAAGTGCAAACAAAGAAGAGGTTAAATAAGTAGCATACCTGATAAGCAACATATTTGGTGTGGACGTTGAGCACCTTTTGAAAGTAGATATGGAGAAGGCTGGGAGTTGATTGAAGTTTGTTTTTGGAGAAGAAGGCAGTAACAAAGTGGAAGATGGTGAGCAGGAACAAGGAGATGCAACGATAATAGGAGTAGTTTGGAGGAGAAAAATAGGCAGTGGTTCAACTTGTAGGACAATGCCGTCCATTGTAAACAGTCACAACTGTTTATGAAGAGCCCCAATAGGTGTAAAAGGAAGGACGAGAAACAGTTGTTTAGGTTGATGAGGATGTAGTAGCGCTTGCGTGTGGCGTTTCTGTTGCAAAGTGAAGGGTATTTGCGTGAATGTAAGAAATAAAAAAGAATTGCTCGCTTGTGGTAGCGCCACGTCATCGGGTTGAGGGTCATATATATATATATATATATATATATAAGATTTTATAGTTATTATTTTTAAACAAAGATAAATTGTATACATTAAAATATTAAGAAAATAAGTTGTCTTAACTATTTGGTATTCAAATCGTAATGCAACATCTTGATATTTCAATGTGCATTCAGATTCATTTAAATCTTAATGCACATCTTAATATTCATATTCTTACGTCTTAGTCTTAATAAAAACAAATGAGGCCAAATACTTCAGAACTTTGAAATTAACTCAAGTTATAGAGATTAAATATTTTTGTATTTAAAATATGCAGGAACTCTAATATTTAGTATTTTTGAAATTAACTAGAATTTTACATCAAAACTCTTTTCCTAGTTAAAATATATTGAAATTTTTACTTTAAAGTCAATAAGTATTTTATTAAGATATAGAAATTCTTTCTTTAATAAACTAATTTATCATCCATCAGAAAACTAAACTATTTAAAACCTATTTAGTTTTTTTTTAAAAAAAATTCTACAAAATAGAAAAAAAAAACCACATTTTCTACCCCCTATCCTCACCCACCCAATATTTCCTTTGCTATGAATTTGTTTCGTTGCTACATATTAAATTTTAATAAAAAAAATAATTTACTGACATTAATTTTTGAATAAATCACCATATTTTTTTTCTTCCTTATCATATTTTTTAAAATCCTTTTTTACGTTGATGAGTCCACAAATTGGACTCATTTAGGGTTATATTTTAATAGAAATTGTGTCCTTAAATGCTTATTTTATCTCAATATCTGATGAAAACCCTTAAGTCCCAAGTATTTGATGTTTGAAGGAAAGCATGGAACTACGTCGCAAAAAGGAACGAAAAGGCTGAAAAGAATGAAGAAATTAAGGCTTGAGGATCGCTGAGTCCACTTGGCGAGTCGCCGAAGGGTCCTACTTCGCCTTTTATTCCAGTGTGCTGAGCCTTGAAGGAAAGGATCAAGTCGGCGAAAAAAGGGAGCAGTCGGTGTATCGCCGAGCAGTTCCGCGAAGCAGTACCATGTCGCCCAATGACCCAGAGCACGACGATGCTGAAGGATGGTGCAAGACGGCGATGAACTACACAAAAATGCAAATCACCGAGTTGATCGGCGATTCCGACTAACGACGCCGAATAATCCGCTGAAGCACAAATCTGTGAAAGCTATAAATACTAGTTAGATTTGTAGTTTTAGGGGTCAAATAATTATTATAATTTTCATGTAGAATAGTAATTTTTGATATTTTTTCTCTAAGTTTGAGAGGGTTTTGAAAACTTGAAGTTCCAAAGGGTTTCATCTTCAAAATTTGGATTTGGGTCTCTTGGATTCTTCAATTTTGGCCTGTGTCAAGACTTAAATGTTCATACCCAGTTGAATGAAAGCTCAATTTGGTATAAATTTCTATCTCTTATACATGTGTGGTTAAAACCCCAATTCTTGGGGCGTGATTTAGCGAATGTGGGTTAAGATAATTGTTGGGTCTTGTATGCTGATAGTCTAATCGTAGTTTAAATGTGATTTCATTTAATGGTTGTGGATGAATTTAATGAATTAGTAGTTGCAAATACAAGTTTATTTATGTGTTTTCGGCTTGCTCGAGAGAAAGATCGTAAAACTAAGACCACTAGATTGATGGCCAGTGTGAGTGGGTCGACATGAGGTTCAGCTCGATAGAGTGAACCCTAGTCCCATGTCCACACACTCAGCTCGAGAGAGTGAGTGGGTTAAGGCGTAGGCTGTTCTTTATGCAGCAAGTGGGTGTCCGAGAGGAACGCATTTGAAATGGGATAAGTTGCTCGAGAGAGAGCTTATCCCCCTTAAAGTCTAGTCTAGTCACAATTATTCTTTGAATCCTCTATCGAAAGCATGTACCCAATAATCTAGCTTAACACGTATTCCCGTCACATCCCAAGGATCCCCTCTCATTACTTAGAAACCCTTGTTTATTTTGTTGTTTTTAATTATTTGTGATAAAACACCTATTTGTTAATTGACACTGTTGTGTTCCCCTTTTAATTTACAATGTTTTTAATCGTTAATGTCTTTAGCTACGACTACTTAGAACTAAATTTTATTTTTCTATTAATTCTCAAAACCATTCCCTTGGGACTCAACCCCAATCCTTGGTTGGGTTACTAAACTATTGTACGATTGTAGACACTTGCATCAGAAGTTATGTCTTGATTACACAAACTTCAAAATGGCGCCGCTGCTGGGGAGTGGTGTTATTTGAGAAATTTTAGATTAATAGAATTTTTGTTCTTCTTAGTTGTAGTTTACTCACCTAATTTTTGGTTTTGTTTTATTTGCTTGTGTGAATATTTCAGAAAGCATGAGTTTTAACGGTAGCAATAGCAGCCAAGTGGGCCACCAAGATGACATCGTTAATCTCAACGATGTCCAAGAGACCAACATTAATGACCCCCATCTCATAGGAGGTGTTGGAGCCATCCATTTACCCCCAGTCGAGGGAAATGCAGTGTTCCACCTAACGAGCACCATGTTGCAACTCTTGCAACTAAAGGAACTTTTCAGTGGATTGGCTCATGAGGATCCTCACGAGCATCTTCAAAACTTCATAGATGTATGTGGACCATTCTCGTTCAAAATCATCTCTCACGAGTCAGTCTGATTAAGGTTATTCCATTTCTCGTCGATCGGAGAGACGTGCAAATGGCTAGCTGAGTTGCCGCGAGAATCCATCACTTCTTGGGAGGAATTGGTAACCACATTTCAAGTGCGATTTTTCCCTCCCTCGAAGATGATGTCACTTAGGGATAGCACCCAGAGTTTTAAGCGTCTGGAGGGAGAACCTCTGCACGAGACCTGGTTACAGTTCAAAATGTTGGTGCTGCAATGCCCAACCCACGGTTTGCCGGACAATGTGCTACTTCAATAATTTTACCAATGTTTGGATTCGGTAAACAAAGGTGTCGCTGACCAACTCTCGCCTGGAGTCTTAATGCAACAACCATATTCAGTAGCAGCCCAACGTTTAGATGGCATGACAACCATTAACAGAGTGTGGTACACTCGCGTGGACCAAGTCTCCCCTCTCACCTTCAAGCTATCCAAGGAGCAGATTGAAAAATATAATAAGAGAGACCAGAACATGGCCAAAATCATGACGCAACTTGATATTTTCAAAAAATGTTATGGGGGCTGGTTTTTGCAAGCCAAAGGCTTAAAAGTTTCAACTTCATTCACTTTCACTCACTTTTTACCTGTCCAAACTCACACCTGCACTCTAGTTTCTATATTTTGCATTTCTACAGTATTTTTAGTGTCGAATTGTGCTACGAGTCGGATTACAGTGCTTCCTAGCATCTCAATATCCATTTTATCAGAACAAAAGGTTAGTGTCCGGAATTCCATAATTATCTTGTCAAAATTGTACTCATTTGCAAATATTGTAATCTTGTCAAAATTTGCCGAACCTCCCTGATTGGGCTTAATTGTTTATGTGTCAATTTTTCTTCGATAGCCCCGCCTTTATTGCCTAAACTGTGGAATCTTGTTCTCCAATACATTGAGTGGAGTTAATGTGTGATGAGGGGTATTCATATGTTATGGGTCCTGGTCGAATTTGTGATTTTTGTTCTTAAATTGCATTTTCGGGGGTTGCGGGGTTGATTTTTAGAAGTTGGGTCAAAAGTAGGCACGGTGGATCATTCGGCAACCTGTAACGAGCTCGTCGAACTATTTCGTAGTTCGCCTAATTACCCTATCTCGTCCTTATTATAATAATTTATTTGTTGTGGCATCTGTAACTTTCAGCGAGAAGTATGAGGTCGCCAAGAGCACTTGACGACTCGCCGAAAGTCTTAATATTCGCCTTTTGTCTACACCCCTAACTCATTCTGCGCTTTGACCTTTAGCGGATTGTTTGTGGCTCGCCGAATGGACTATCTAGTCTTTCTGTAGCTAAATGTCTTGGTTTTGGGTGTCAAATATGTTCTAACATTATCTCAAGACTTTGTAGACATGGCCAGACCAAAAGTTGCAGGAAGAAACATGCCACCCAGACAGATAAGAGCACATAAGTTCAGGAGAACTGCAAGGAGCGAGAACAAGACAGTAAGCTCAAGGAGGAGGATGCCCATCAACCCTAATGTCCCTTCGGGGGCTCGAGGGTTCAACAATGCGATACACACCTTTGTGGCAGCTAACGAGTTGGACAATATGATCGAGACTAATATCGCTGCAGAAGCTGAAGCAGAGCGAAAATAAAAAGAGAATCAGAAGCAGAATAAGAATAATCCAGGCATTGATGCCCAGACAGATGGAGCGACTACTTAGCCAAGATCCCCTCTTTACCTCCCTCTCTGTCTTTCTTCATTTTACCTTTCAGATTCTGTGTTATTTGCATTTGAGGACAAATTGCTTTTATTTGTGCTGGGGTGAGGCCCATCTATTGTGTGCTACTTTTGTTTGTGTTTTGTGTATATATCTGGGTTATTCTACTTTAAAAATTGTGTTTTATCTGTTTCTGTGGATGTTTGAGCTTGTGGCTCTTTTTTTTTAAATTGCAAAATGATTTTGATCCGTCCTAACCACCTCTCGTGTGTTGAATGTGGCTGTTCTTATGCAAAATTTAAGTCTCGGTCCCGATCAATACCGATTACTTAAATATTGCTTACAATCGTACGAACATGAATGCACGACTATGATGAGGCCAAATGAAATTGCATAGACAATATGTGAACTCTTTGCATCTCCTTGTGATGAGCCATTTATCAAATCGATTCTTTTGTGATGACCATTGCACACTAGCAAAAGTGTAGAGTCTTGTTTGACTTAAGTGTCGATGCCTTGTGTGACAAGCTTACTTTGAACCATGCATGACAACACCTAGAATTTACCATGTTGGTTTGTTTGACTAAGTAAGACTATCTCTTGATATGATCTTAGGCAACTTCTAAGACTGTGAGCCAATTTGACATATACCTCTTTTGTGACCTACCCTGTGAGTGTGTGATTCTCTTTTGAACACCCCTTGAGCCTTACCCTCCTTCGGAAGAAACTTGATGAAAACTAGACCTTTCTTAATCCATCACCCATAATCCTCATGAAGTTGTGGTTAGTTGAATAGCCAACTTAGGCCAAAAGCCTAAGTTGGGGGTGCGTTGAAAAGATAGGGGCAAGTCAAGAAGTGCAAGGGAAGTCTCCTCTTACCCATGATTTTGAGAAAAATGGAACCCCTCCATGTAAAAAAAAAGAAAAAGAGAAAGAGACAAAAAAGAAAAAAAAATGAAAAAGAAAAGTTGTGGAATAAAGTTGAAAAATGAAAGGGGGTTCCTAACAATTCATGGGAAGCGAATAATAGGATTACTCATGAGCACTAAAGAAAATGATGAAGGGAAAGGAAAGTAAGTGTTGTGAGCACTACAACATCTCATGAGGATGAAAGTCACTGAGCCTAAATGACCATACCTTTGCACACAACCCCATTGCAAGCCTTGAAAATACCTTTTTGATCTTGGGTGAGCTGAAACAAATGTTGATTGGAAAATACGGGCAAACCTATGGCTGAAATCATGCATTATGTTCTTCTTTGTGAGTGTGAGTGTTGCATCTGATTCCAAAGCTTTAAATTGTGAAACTTTTTGTGTGAATATGGAATCATTCTTTGTGTGAGGGCATTTGAACACTATAGTTGAGCTTGAACTTTCATTTGAAGCAAGTATTGGGAGCATGAGATTTGTTGATATTTGTGAGTCATAACTTGAATCTTTGAGTGCACATTTGATCTTTGCATAAGTAAATTGAGTCTTATTGTGTGCATTCATGATTGAGTCTTGTATAGCACTGTTCAAGATACCCTTTTTGAACGGCTGAACTTGAGTTTGCTTGAGGATGAGCAAAAGTTTAAGTTGGGGGTGTTGATGAGTCCACAAATTGGACTCATTTAGGGCTATATTTTAATAGAAATTGTGTCCTCAAATGCTTATTTTATCTCAATATCTGATGAAAACCCTTAAGTTTCAGGTGTTTGATGTTTGAAGGAAAGCATGGACACTACATCGCAAAAAGAAACAAAAAGGCTGAAAAGAACTAAGAAATGAAGGCCTGAGGATCGTCGAGTCCACTTGGAGAGTCGTCGAAGGGTCTTACTTCGCCTTTTGTTCCAGTGTGCTGAGCCCTGAAGCAAAGGATCAAGTCGGCAGAAAAAGGAAGCAATCGGTGCATCGCCGAACAGTTCCGCGAAGCAGTACTATGTTGCCCAATGACCCAGAGCACGACGACGCTGAAGGCTGGTGCAAGACGATGATGAAGTACACCAAACGGCGAATCGCCGAGTTAATCAGTGATTCTGACTAACGACACAGAATGATCCGCTGCAGCACAAATCTGTGGAAGCTATAAATACTAGTTAGAGTTGTAGTTTTAAGTGCCGAAAAAATAGTGTAATTTTCAGTTTAGAATATTAGATTTTCATATTTTTGCTCTAGTTTGAGAGGGTTTTGAAGACTTGAAGAAAAAAAGGGTTTCATCTCCAACGATTTGGACTTGGGTCTCTTGGATTCTTCATTCTTGGCCTGTAACAAGACTTATATATTCTTACTCATTTGAATGCAAGCTCATTTTGGTATAAAATTCTATCTCTTGATGTATGGCTAAAAACTCCAATTTTTGGGGTGTGATTTTAAGAATATGGGCAAAGATAATTGTTGGGTCTTGCTTGCTAATAGTTTAAATGCAGTTTAATGGGGATTTTGTCTAGTAGTTGTGGTAGAATCTAATGGATTTGTAGTTGAAAATACAAGTTCACTCATGTGTTTTCGGCTTGCTCGAGAGAGAAGTCGCGAAACCAAGACCACTAGATTGATGGCCTAAGGAGTGGGTCGACATGAGGCTCAGCCCAAGAGGGTGAGCCTTAGTCCTATATCCTAACACTCAGCTCGATAGAGTGAGTGGGGTAAGGTGTAGGCTAGTTTTCATGTGGCAAGTGGGTGTCCGAGAGGAACCCATTTGAAACGGGGTAAGTTGCTCGAGAGAGAACTTATTTCCACATAAAACTTAGCCTAGTCACTATTACTCTATAAATTTTCTATCAAAAGCATGTACCCAATACTTTAGATTAACCCGTATTTCGGTCACATCCCAAGAATCCCCCTCTCATTGCTTAGATTTCCTTGTTAATCTTGCAAATTTTTGCTTACTTGTGTTAAAACCCCCCAATTTGATATTTGACACTTTCGTGTCGCCCCCTTTATTTACTATGTTTTTACTCGTTAATGTCTTTAGATACCACTAGTTGGATAGAAATTTTATTTTTCTATAAATTCTGAAAACCACTCCCTTGGGACGATCCCAACCCTTGGTTGGGTTACTATTCTATTGTACGATCGTAGATACCCGAACTGTAAGACGTGTCGTTGATTACGCAAACATCAGTCACTCTTGTTCATCTGTAGCTTGAAGAGAATATAAATTATTCTTCTTTGGGGCATCCCCATCCAAACCACTAGGAGCAACTTGCTTACCTACTCTCCTCATAGCCTTTGCCTTTGGGAAATCTTCATCTTGTGGTCACTTTTAACACAACTAAAGCAATCCTCTCTACCGACCAAACACCTACCCTCGTGTCTCTTTCCACATCTAACAAAAGTTGCCATCGGGACTCATTACTAATTCCTTGTAGCTTAGGGTTAGACACCCTCTCTTCGTTATACTTAAAAAAATTAAAAGCACTTTGTCCGAAAAACCTTTGTCGATTCTTAGAGCAACCATGTCCATCAGACCCATCATGAAAGCACTTATTATCTTCTATTCTTGTCCACTTTTTCTCCCTATATTTATCTTCCTTGAGTTTCGATTCCTCAATTTGTTGGGTATACACTATAAGACGTGAGATATCCATATCACGAACAAGCATTGTCGTACGACATTCTTTTGCTACTATGTCGGACACCCCCATCATATACTTATTAATCTTAGCCCTCGAATCCGCCACTATAGTTGGAGCATACTTGGATAGTTGGGTAAATTTCAAGGAATACTCCTTAACACTCATACTACCTTGCCTAAGGCTAATGAACTCTTGCATTTTAGCCTCCCTCAACTCTAGGGGAGAGAACCTATCAAGAAACACCAATTTGAACACTTCGCACTCTACGGGACCCGCTCCTACCGGCCTCTCATTTTTCCATTACTCATACCATATTTGAGCAACACCTTTCAATTGGTAAGCGGCTAACCCTGGTTTCTCTACTGAAGTCACCCCGATAATAACAAGTACTTTATATACCTCCTCTATAAACTCCTTAGGATCCTCCTCCACTTTGGAACCATAAAACTTTGCAGGTTTCATCCTCATTAAATCCCCCACTCTTAAAGCTGCATAATTCACATTATGGTTCACTGGAGCAACCACTTCCCTATTGAATTGAGTTATCACGACTGGAGCTAGAACTTTAAAAGCCACTCTAAACTCTGCATGAGTAACATTCTCAACTAAAGGATCAATTGGAGCTTGAGGAGGGGCTTGGAGAGGAACTTCTTGCTCCCCATTATCTTCATTATTCCTCCAAGCATTAGCCCTTGTAGTAGTCATATCCTGAAAACCATAGTGCATAGAATAGGAGAAAGATCTAACAGAGTTAAAACTCTACGGCTCGACTTAGAGAATGATGAATTGAAGTTTACGAAGCATCCAATAACTTCTCATTCATAAATGTGGCGCGCTTTACACTTATGAAAGAGACTCTACTAGACGTGGTTTGAGACATCCTAAAATCATTCTAAACATTATGCTCTGATACAAAGTTTTTCACAACTCAGGGGTATACCCTAAATGGAACATGGTACATAAAACCCCGAAGGACTCCATGTAAGTCACTTAGCATATCATAACAAAATATTATAGAAAAGTGTGGAAATTTAAAAGATTTTTCATGACTATCGAAGTCTCATAAAACGAAACGGAAGTCTTTAACATTATTTCATACCATGTAAACAACTTTGAATAACTCTTGGGACACAACTTATACAATAGACTAAAACATAAAGGAAATGTGGGCAAATCCTTTAAGCTATGAGGACTCACCAAATCTTCAACTCTTGCTTCTACTATGAACCTAGTCATGGGGATGGAGCTCAAGGTCATTGGAATATACATTTGATAAGAATATAGGCAAGAGTATGTGTTGGTACAAAATATACTAAATATGATAGCTAGCATAATACCATAAGAGCATAATAACATGATCATAAGCATAATATCCAATATAGACATAATATAAGCATTAGTTAACATAAGGGATAATCCATAAACATAGGAGATACATCATATTTATAAGCATAGTAAATCCTTAGATCTTCATAACATAAGATAACTATTTCTCAAGTAACCTCAAAGACATACTTGTGCAATGCATGAATAAGACCCCATAATCTCACCCATACTAAGTAAAACTTTTAGACCATCATAATCAGACTTACCATCTTTGGATCTTAACCTTAGCTTACTTCTCATAGGCAAGGGAATCTTCACCTTTAGTCCAACATATCATGGAAGGAAACTATATCAACAATCCAAGCTAAACATACAACATATAAGATAATACTTAATAAGTAGCTTCAAGTCATATTTGTGAAATGCATGTATAAGACGCCATAATCCAACCCATGCTAACTACCACTTTAGGCCATCCTACATAAATGATTACTATTCATCATTTCTAGGATACCAAGGAATAGCATCACACTAGGATAAACCAAGATAAACATGTAGCTAACATAACTACATTATGCTAAGCCAAGATACCATGGAAAGCATACTATCATGCAAGTCCTAGCTATTCAAAGACGGATACTATTACTTCATCCTAGCGACCATGTAATGATTTGGACTAACCAATTCATGCTACCATGCAAGTATACTATGATACTAGTGCAAGATATCCTTTTGAATGGTATGATTACTCAATCCAAGGCTACCATAAGGTCTTATTCTCAAGCTACCATGAAATGGTCTTTTCTTACAAAGTCAAACTATTCATGAAAGGATGTTATGTCACACTTCAAACTATTCTAGTCTAACATGCTTCATTCATTTTAGGTGAGCAAACCTTTCAACCGATAATCATTATATGTAAGAACACCTCTCACATCATGTTCATTATGTGATTATGATAATAGCCTTTCAATTAACAAATCTACATATCATAATCATAGGCGCTTCACTCCCAATGTGTTCATAAAGCATTTACATAGGTTCTATAAGAACATGCATAATCTCATACTTTACCTCCTTGAGGTTTCTAATCATTCCTTTAATCATCAAATCTAGAATTCTAACATTAGACATGGATATCATCATAACTCAAGTTATTCTATCAATTCATACATTCAATCATACATAAGGAAGGTTAGGTGGGTAAGGTTCTTCCACAACAACTTTATCTAGTAGTCTACCATTATCATACAAGTTTTACTCTCAAGGCCTAACCATTCATATTTCAACACATTAGATTTATTCTCAATGCCCCAGGAATGGTCATACATCATACACACTTAGATCACAAGGCAGTCTAGTCACATGCTTCATTCTAACCCAATTCTAGTCATATATTATCATAAAGGTTCAATCTCAAGCCTTGGTAGTCATGATCCATCACATATACATTATTCTAATTCAATTCATGTCTACATGGTTTTATTCTTGAGCAATTAGGATACATATAACCAATTTTAGAAGAGCATCTATGTATCCTCAATTTCCCTTCACAAGCCATAAACCCACATTACTTCAATTTCATCAATCATACTAGGGTTATGCATGGAAAACATATAATTTTATTTAAATAACATGATTCACTATTAATTCAATCATAAAAAATCAATATCCACTCAATTGAATGCATAATAAACTCTAGCCACAAAATTGGAAGGAACCCTAACTTGAATTGGGGATTTCATCTTCACAATTGTGGAATAACTAGGGGACTCCATGGATGAATAAGCTATCATATCTTGATTATAAAACCTTAAAAAGCTTGAAACAATGGACTCTTGACTTGAGATTACTTGATTCTCTTCTTCTTCTTCTCCACATTCTAGAGAGAGGTTTTTTGAGAGGGAATTAGGTTCTTTTTGGTAAGTATAAATAATGACTAGGATCAATGAATTTATGGGTCTAAATTCTTTATATAGGTTTTCTAAGTAAGGTTAAAATGACACCACTTAACCCCTAATAAGTTCCGGAAAGTTCCACTAACCCCTCACTTAACCGCCTAAGACAAGTTAACGGCCTTACCCACGAGAAAATGCCCACGGGCCGTGAGTGAACCTACGGGGCATGATGGTCAAGCATGGGTGGTGGTCTACAATTTTGTTTTCGGGACCCTGACACACGACCCCTCACCCATGGGGCGTGAGTCCCATTCGTGGGTCTACTATTTTGAGGTAGATTTTTTGTTCCTCCTCAAGGACCCTTGGTTGGTCCTTTGGGAGTCGTACATTGACGTTCTAACCTTAATCCTTCATTTTATGTACAAGGAGTTATATCTATGACTTTAACCCTCACGTCAAGCTATAGTTTTGCCTACTAGTTTTCGGAGTGTTACATTCTAATAGACAAGGGAAAATTCACCATTAGTCAAACATATCAAGGAAGGTAACATACGCAACAATTCAAGCTAATCATACATCGTGTCAAGTAAATCTCATACTAGAACATACTTTCAATACTTCCTTGAAGCAATCTTGTTTCATCATAAACATGCTAGTTCAATTAGAGATTAGTCCCTTCTTAACTATTCTTGTTTTTCATGGAAAAGTAACTCTTTCCTAGTCCAAGACAAGTCATTACTCATGAACGGTTACGATTTACAAATTCAAGGCTACCAAGGAAAACACTACATTATGATTCACCTAGCTATCATGGAAAGTATACTATCATGCAAGTCCAAGCTACACAAGAAAGGGTACGATTTCTCAATCCAAGCTACCATTGAAATAGTTTGGCCTAACCAAGTCATGCTACCATGCAAGTACTCTATGATGGTAGTTCAAGCTACATTGGAAGGGTACTATTTTTCAATACAAGGCTACCATAAGAACTCCTAACTCAAGCTACCAAGCATGGTCTTGTCTTACCAAGTCAAGCTATTCATGAAGGGATCTACTTATATCACAACTTCAAGCTATTCTAGTCTAACATGTTTGATTCATTTTAGGTGAGCAAACCTTTCAACCTAGAATCATTCTATGTGAGAAAACCTTTCACATCATACATTCATCCATTAATGGTATAGAGTATGTGGGTAAAGACCTTCCACAACAATTCCATCACAATGCAACATTCATGGTATTAGCTTTACTCTCAAAGCCTCAACAATCATAGTTCATCTAGCAAGCTCTACTCTAAAAGCCCTAATAATCATAAGTCATCGTTCATGCTTTATTCGCAAGACCTTACATCTCATAAACATCATACATGCCTAGCTCTTACGACAAGTCTAATCATAATTTCTCATACATGCTTTACCCTTTAATTTTTCTAAGAATGACATTCCTAATAACATATCTTTTGTTGTTAATTCAAAGTTATATATTTCCTCTATAGTTAGTATCTTATCCCATATTTGTACTTTTATATTTTTTGCCTTATATGTGATCATGCTTCCTTCATTATTAAATCATGTTACTACTATTGGTGTTTTTAATTTTTCCCATTTA
>JAJOOH010000758.1:0-39686 GCA_029582605.1 Solanum gracilifrons
GGAGGCCAAGAACCAAGATACAAGACACAATATAAATTTTCTTCTAGCTTAGGAACTTTGGAAGAGCCGCCGTGGAGGTCGGAGAATTGTGGTTTATTCTTTCTTCTCCTTTATTATTTATTTGTATTCGTGATTAATAAAATATAGTTTAGCTATTCTTCTTAACTTTTTATGATTAACACAAGCATATTCATTTTAATAAATTTTGATTGTGTTTTAGAGATAATGAGTAGCTAACTTTAATAACTAGGGTTGTGAGAACAATGAGCGATTAACAAAGTATGAATAGTAAATAAATAATTCTTGAATAGTGTTTTGCATGCATTCATAATTCTTTTGTTTAGAAGTCTTGCACGCGTTAGAACTCGCTTTGTTGCTACTTGCCAGACCAAGGAGGTAATCAACAAGAAAAGAATTATCAACATAGATTTAGTGTGATATTATCTAATAGGCTAGTGTCGACTGGTGCGAAGTAATAACTAAGCCAAACATCGATTATGATGTCTAATATGATGTAAAGGTAAGGGTTAGTAAATTGTACACACGTAGCCGGACCAAGGTGAGGGGTGAAATTCTCTAGATGTCTGACCAAGGATTTAGAGATACATAACTTATCACTTATGTAATACACTAGAAAAGGATTGCTATTATTAGGATTACCGCGTTATGAGCTCATGGGGAACACATTCCTAGTTACTTTTAATAATCTGAATATAAATAAATACTTAGTTCAGAGCTATCTTTTTATTGTTTTTTATTTCAAATTAAATCCCTCCATTTTTATATAACGACTATCGAGTTAAATATTTGCTATTGACAATATTCTTCCATATTTTCTGTGGGATCGACCCAGACTCATAGTTGGGTAAATATATTGCATACGATCGTTTATATTTCTTTTCAAGAGGTATAGTTGAACATTATCAAAACTGGGGCAAAAAAAAGAGTTGTGATTCTATTTGATGATTCTGTTAAGCGAGATCTTCTTAAAAAACGAGAATTTGTGTAGTAGGACCCTCCTGAATGATGGAAAGTAGTGTAGCAAGGACCCTCCTGAATAATGGGACGTAGTGTAGCAAGGATCCTCCTAAATAATGGGACATAGTGTCGCAAAGACCCTCATGAATAATGGGACGTAGTATAGAAAGGACCCTCCTGAATAATGGAGCGTAGTGTAGCAAGGACCCTTATTAATAATGAGACGTAGTGTAGCAAGGACCCTCCTGAATAATGGGACGTAGTATAGCAAGGACACTCCTGAATAATGGGACGTAGTATAGTAAGGACCCTCATGAATAATAGGACATAGTATAGCAAGGACCCTCCTAAATAATGAGACGTAATATAGCAAGGACCTTCATGAATAATGGGACGTAGTGTAGCAATGACCCTCCTGGATATTGGGACGTGGTGTAGCAAAGACTATCTGAAATAATGGGACGTAATGTAGAAAGGACCCTCCTAGATAATGGGACTAGCTGGACCTTCCTGGATAATAAGACCTTTCTACTTAATGGGATTAGTAGGACCCTCTTCAAATGAGATTTAGATTAGCATGACCCTCCTACATAATCAGATTAGCAAGACCCTCATACATAATGTGATTTAGATTAGAAGGACCTTCCTACATAATGGGATTACAACGACCCTCCTGGACAATGGGATTAGAAAGACCCTCCTACAAAATGGGATTAGCAGGACCCTCCTGGAAAATGGGATTAGCAGGACCCTCCTACATAATGGGATTAGCAGGACCCTCTTACATAATGGGATTAGCAGGACCCTCCTCATAATGGAATTTAGATTAGCAGGACCCTCCTACGTAATGCGATTTAGTCTAGCAGGACCCTCCTAAATAATGGGATTAGCAGGACCCTCCTACATAATGGGATTAGCAGGACCTTCCTCTATAATGAGATTTAGATTAGCAGGACCCTTCTACGTAATGTGATTTATATTAGCAGGACCCTCCTACATAATGGAATTAGCAGGACCCTCCTACATAATGGGATGTAGATTAGTAGGACCATCCTACATAATGGGATGCAGATTAGCAGGACCCTCCTACATAATGGTATTCAGTTATTTTCTTCTAGGATAAACACTTCCTAGTTTGATACCGTTATTTTTCATTTTCTCCTAGGATAAACAATTCCTAGTCTGAGACGTTAATTTTTATTTTCTCCTAGGATAAACACTTCCTAGTCTGAGACTGTTATTTTTATTTTTCTCCTAGGATAAACACTTCCTAGTCTGGGATGCTATTTTTTATTTTCTCCTAGGATAAACACTTCCTAGTCTGAGACCGTTATTTTTTATTTTTCTCCTAGGATAAACACTTCCTAGTCTGAGACGTTATTTTTATTTTCTCCTAGGATAAACACTCATAGTCTGAGACCGTTATTTATTATTTTCTCCTAGGATAAACACTTCCTAGTCTGAGACGTTATTTTTTATTTTCTCCTAGGATAAACACTTCCTAGTCTGAGACCATCATATTTTATTTTCTCCTAGGATAAACACTTCATAGTTTGAGACGTTATTTTTTATTTTCTACTAGGATAAACACTTCCTAGTCTGTGACGTTAGTTTTGTTTTCTCCTAGGATAAACACTTCCTAGTCCGAGACGTTATTTTTTATTTTCTCCTAGGATAAACACTTCCTAGCCTGAGACAGTTATTTTTTATTTTCTCCTAGGATAAACACTTCCTAGTTTGAGATGTTATTTTTTATTTTCTTCTAGGATAAACACTTCCTAGTCTGTGACGTTAGTTTTGTTTTCTCCTAAGATAAACACTTCCTAGTCTGAGACCATTAATTTTTATTTTCTCATAGGATAAGCATTTTCTAGTCTGAGTTTGTTTTTTTTTAATTCACATTTGCTAATAACTCACAAACTTTTTCCAATGAAAACTAGGGAATTTTTTTTGTTTATTTCTTTTGTTTGTGATGGTTTTCAGGTTTCTTCGAGCAAAACATGGATTTGAAATTCAAGAACAAAGTTTCAACTCCTTTCAGAATGATCATTCCCCATAATAGCTAGAATCAACTTCTCAATTGCATGTAGCAACCTGACCTCCTGACACCTATTTCTATTCAGCTACTAATCAACAAAACAAGCAGGCATTCAAGAACATTTTCAAATTGCCATTTTCAAGAGTGTCAAAAACTCACTTTAAATGGCAAGTTAAGCATCGAGTCCATTCAAGATCAAGATATTCACCCAAAAAATCAAGATGATATCTGAAAGTCAAGACTCAAGTGAAGACTCAAGAGAAGCTGCATAGGTAGTAGTTTGTACTTTTATTTTCCTTTTGACTATTAGTTTCCATTTTTTTAGGTAAGGATAGGAGTCGCGACCTGGAGCCTCGATGGAACCTCACTTAACTTTCAACTCATCACCTCATCTCCTTGAACTACACGTGACATGATTCCCTTATAACCCGGGATATGTAGGATGTCCAAAACCAAGACTCGGTCACATAAATTTTTCCTTCAAATATAAGTCCGGTCAAAATTTGTCACGTTATCTACTTCTTTGTCTGAAAACTCTTCGTGTTTCCAGTCAAAGAGGGGTAAACTATAGACACGTAATTTTTGACCGAACTTAAATTTTACACCATTTTTAGAGATTAAATATTTTATAAAAATCTAAATAAATATTTTAACTTTTATCTTATTTTATTAACTTTATTTTATAGGATTTGAAAATAACAAAAAATAGAATTACATTTTTAGGTAAAGTTTTATTTTCACTTGTTTAAAAAAGAAATGAAAACTTACAAAAAAATATGTATTATTTTAATTTAGATTTTACTAAATAAACCAATGATTCTTAATTATATTTTTAGATTGGCTATTTAACTTTTTAGTTCAAACTAATTAATTTAACTTTTTATATAAATTTAATTTATAAAATAAAAATAGCCTAAACTACCCATTACCCCCTAAACCTCTACCCACTTACTCCTCCACTACCCCACACACCACTACACACCCCCACACACATATACTACATACTTAACATACACACCAAAAATAGCCTAAACTACCCATTACCCCCTAAACCTCTACCCAATTACTCCTCCACTACCCCACACAACACTACACACCCCCACACACATATACTACATACTTAACATACACACACGATTCTGGAAAGAAAAACCAAATAAAAACCCCACTTTCCCAGATACATAAAAAAACAAAAAACTTTACACGGAGAAAACAAATCAACAACTACAAAACCAAAAAAAAAAAAACAAAAAAAAAACGCAGCAATGAGAAGGAGAAGAAAGAAAAAAAAATTACGCAGAAACACAACATTTAGAAAAAAAACAAAGGTTAGAGTTCGAGGTTTGTTTTCGCGATTTCAAGTTCATGGTTCCTGAATCCTTTTTTCTCGTGAAATAATTTTCACAAGAGGTAACACTTAATTTTTATTTTTGTATTAGTTTTATGTCATGATTGTACAAGAATTAATTTCAATATATTGAAGTTGTTCAGATTTCGTATGTGTTTAACCCATTAATATTATTAATGTTGTATACTGAAATATTTCCTAACATGCTATATGAATGTGAGTATTTCTTACATGCTTAAAAGTCTATTCCTCGCTCTTTATTTTCTTAATTAATTATCAAAGTTTTTATGTTCGTGTCTTACTAATTTGAATTAATTCTTTGTTTGGTCGTGTTAAGAAAAGTATTAAGTTATTTTTTATGATATAATATGTGTGTTGTCTTGATCTTTGGGTTGCTAACAAAAAGAATAATAAGACAATTTCAACCGGTATACTAACTATTGTACGCATGTCTAAGATGAAATACTATTATCATTAGAGAAAATACATAATTACCCCATTAAATTTGTACCTTTTTTTTTAAGTAAACACCTAAAGTTTGCGGGGTCCTATTACCCCATCCAACAATTTCCAACAATTCTAAATACACTATTTTTACAATATTTGCAATCTCATAACCGGTGCGTGTGTCTCATCCCCGATATAAAATAATATTTTTTTATTTTTCTTACCCGTTTAATTGTGGGTCGGGTAAAATCGTGACCCACTCACATTTTAACCGTTAAGCCCTTCTAGAAAATTCGTGTTCATTTTTTCCGATTCCTTTTCCTTTTCTCTACATGATATTTAGTGAGATGTGAAGAAGAATCTGAAGATGAAGGTATTGTTTACTCACTGGAGTGAACTTAATCAAGATCTTCTTGAGAGGGTTCTTTCATGACCATTAACTTCTATATTTCTTATATTAAGCTCTATATGAAAGAGGTGAAAATCTGAAAATTCCTTAGTTACCCATCTAACTTTCTTAAAGAAAAGCAACAAAAATGGTTCAAATTTCCTACTTGGTGGACTCCTCTGTTCCCATAACAATAAAAATGGTGAATTCCTAATCTGCAATTTTGTTACTTTCTTAGCTTTCAAGCTCCCTTCATTGAATTATTTAGATATTCTTTATGAAGTTGGGATAATTTCGACTCAGAAATCATACAAACTCTTTTTAATTCTTAAGTAAATGTGAGAATGTAGCAGCAATTAGAATATAAAAAAACATATATACAGTACTCGTCAATAATCACCCTGAAAAGCTTTGTCCAAGAAATCCTTTGTTCTTGAACTTTTTAGGGGAAGTAGTGACTTCCAATCTTGCTACGTGTCACGTTTACATTGGTTTAGGGGTAAATTTTTATTCATTCACGCGCCCCTCAACACTTGAGATTACACCTTCTCTGAAAAAGGGTTAAAATGGTGTATTTAGAGTTGTTGAAAATGGTTTCGTGGGGTAATAGGATGCCTGCAAACTTTAGGTGTCTACTTCAAAAAATGGTCCAAGTTTAATGGAGTAATTGTGTATTTTCTCTTATCATTATTACTTTAAATAACGAGATATTGATGATAATATTTCGAAATAACTAAAGATGGATAAAATTCGATTGAACGATTGTAGTTCGGCACCACTTGATTCACGCTTAAAAAATTTGACAAACAAATTTTGGTAGGCAAATAAATATAGACATGTTTAAAAAATGATTTCAATTAAGAATGTGGTTACACATCTTTTTTGAGACGCTAAAAAAATTCAAGGATATGGTGACACACCTTGGTCAAATTATTTTTAATAGTCGACTTTCGAAAAGTTTAAAACTAAGACTTATAATAGATAAAACTATTAAGTGTGATGCAAAGAAGACAGTTATGTCTCTAAATATCAAGACCAAGAATGTAGTTACGTATCTAGGTCGAGACCAAATAAAAGTTCAACAAATAAAAAATGCGAGCAAATCATGGCCTATAAAAATATATCCAAAAGATAGTTAAAATAAGTATAAGTCAATAAAAGCGACTGTGCTAGAATCACAGGACTCGAGAGATGCCTAATATCTTCCCTTCGGTCATGCCTAATTCGCAGACCAAATAAAGAGTCTTTCCTTTTGATTAGGTATTAAACAAAAAGGTGACTTGGAATACCATAACTCAATTCCAAGTGGCGACTCTGAAAAAATAAAAAATAATCCCTAAATCAATAACGTCACTTAAATTGGAAAAATCCTTCGCCGGGCGAAAAATTGGTGTGACATCTCTAGAGATGTCACACCCCTTTTTCGCACAACGGTAGGGTTTTTCCAATTTAAGTGACGGAATTGAATAGAGATTATTTTTATTTTTCAGAGTCGCCACTTCGAATTGAGTTATGATGTTCCAAGTCACTTTTTTATTTAATCCCTAATCAAAAGGAAATGACTCTTTATTTGGTTTGTGGACTAAAAATTTGAGTAAGGAATTTTGTTGACCGAGGGGAAGGTATTAGGCATCCCTCGAGTCCCGTGGTTCTAGCACGGTCGCTTTATTGACTAATACTTATGTTAAATTATTTTTTATTTATTCTTGGATACATTATTACAGACTATTATTTGTTTGCATTTTACATTGTTGAACTTTTTATTATTTGGTCTTAACCTAGATGCGTAACCACATTCTTGGTCTTGATATTTAGAGGCATAATTGTCTTTTCCTCTCGAGTGCATCACACTTAATAATCTTATATTTATAAGTCTCTGTTTTAAATTAATAAAATTTAATTATATTATTGGACAGAATGTGTCACCACATCCTTGAGTTTATTTTGAATTGTCTCAAAAAAAGATGCGCAACCGCATTCTTGATTGAAACGAATATTTTCAATACACCTAAAAGTTCATCTAAAGTTTAGACAAAATATGTGTTCCTTATAAAAATAATAATCAAATAACATAAAATTAATCTAAACTTTTAGAGTGCCTGATAAAATTTTAGACCAATATTACATTTTTTAAAATTTATTTACTCTTAAAGTTAATGTCAAAATCAAGCATTACACGGGTAGCAATTTCTTACTAATCTAACAAAACAATGACGAATTACTAAAACAAATCTCTTTTTCTTGTTTGATAAAATAAAAGCGACAATAATTTTTTAGCCTAATAATCTCTATTTTATCCTTATTGGCATCTAAGTTAAAACAAGAACACAACCACAACCAGTTCATTTTTAAGAAATAACAACTAACAAATAAAAATAAATAAATCAAGATAGCCACCAATTAAAACTATCTCAATTCATTAAATAGAGATATGCTTAACACTTAACTCAATATTCAATCAAATTATGAATAAAAAAATAGAAAAACTCTCATAAAATTACATTAAATTCCATAAATATATAAATAAAGAGATAAGGTAAAGCTAAATACCGCAAAATCTTAACCAAAGCTCGATTAGAATACCCACAAATATTTTGTAGGTTATTTGTGATGGTATATGTATTTGTGTTGATATGAAAATAATGGATAAGAAGGAAAAAATGTGAATGTGTTAGTGAATTTTTAAAAGAAAAATAAAATAAAATGGGAAGGTTTTTTCTTGCTCGTCTGTTTGTGTGGGGAGTCTTTTTGGTTGCTGATGATATTTCTTTTGATTTGTTGTGCGTTGGTAGTGTTGGAAGTGGGAGAATGGGTTTTTTTTGTTTTCTTCTTTTTTTCCTGTACGTATTGTGTGTTTTTCCTTTGCTGATGGTTGGGTTTTTTTTCCTGATTTGTACGTATGAGTGTATATTGCTTAGGATCTTCTCCTTGTTTTCAGATGTTAGGTAGTATAAATAGGATAAGATTAAGGTATTTGAAAATATAAGGAGAGTGGAAGGGAGTAGAGTTGAGTGGAATGTGGATGTGGGTGAGAGGTTTAAGGGAGTGGGGAATTTTGTAGTAGTAGGATAAATGGGAGTGTGCAAAAAATTATAATAATAAAAATATTAGCTAATTTTGAATTAATAAAAAATAAAACTTAGCCTAAAATGTGATTCTATTTTTTAATGTTTACAATTATTTTTAAAATAAACTAACTAAAATAAGATAAAAATCAAAATATTTAATTCAAATATAAACAAAATATTTAACCCTAAATTTTGTGTAAAACATCAATTTCGGTCAAAAATTACGTGTCTATAGTTTGCCCCTCTTTGACTAAAAACACGAAGAGTTTGCAGACAAAGAAGTAGACAGTGTGACAAGTTATGATCGAACTTTTATTTGAAAGGAAAAATATGCGACCAGGTCCTAGTTTTGGACAACCTACATATTCCGGGTTATAAGGGAATCGGGTCACGTGTCGTTCAAGGAGATGAAATGATGAGTTGGAAGTCAAGTGATGTCCCTTCGAGGCTCCAGTTTGCAGCTCCTGTTTGTACATGAAAAAAAAAACTTAAAAGAAACTACAATTACAAGATCCTATCTATATAGCTTCTTTTGAATCTTGACTTGGGTCTTCATGCTTCTCGAATTGTGAGATATTGTTTTTTTTTTCTCAAGTGAGATTGAAGGTAAACGCCTTTCTCCATGTAGGCTCCTTCTACTCGGACTTGGATATAACCTTGTTCTTAGGTGAATTTTTGCTACTTCAATTGAAAATGAGTTGGAAAGTTGACTCCTTTTCATATACGATCTTGAGCTTGAAATGTGGATTGACCTTGTTCTACAAGCGGAACCCTGAAATTAAAACAAACAAAACTATAGCACAAAATTTTGCCCTAGTTTATAGTAAAGAAAAATATGTGAGAAAAATACAAGATGGTGCTTAGCTTTGAATCGAGACTCTGAATGACTCTAGCTTTGTTGTGATGTATTCTTCATATGACCTCTGCATGCTAAAACCAATTTCGTTCCTCATGATGACCTAGTTAAATTAAATTATGTCCAATTGATCCCATTATTTAGGAGGGTCATTGCTTATACTACGTCTCATTATTTAGGAGGATCCTGCTAGTCCCATTATCCAAGAGGGTCCTGCTAGTGTCTCATTATCCAAGAGGGTCCTGAAACACCAATTTCCATTGTGCAGGAGGGTCCTGCTATACTAATTCTCATTGTCCATGAGGTCCTGCTAGTCCCATTATCCAGGAGGGTCCTGCTAGTGTCCCATTATTCAGGAAGGCCCTTGCTATACTACGTCTCATTATTCAGGAGGGTCTTACTAGTCCCATTATCTAGGAGGGTCCTCCTAGTGTCCCATTATTCAGGAGGGTCCTTGCTATACTACGTCCCATAATTCATGAGGGTCCTTGCTACATTACGTCCAATTATTCAGGAGGGTCCTTGCTATACTACGTCCCATTATTCATGAGGAAACGACTTTTGTCCAGTTCTTTGCCAATATGGATTTTTGAATTTTTTATTTGGTTGGACCAAACCCCAACACCAGGATTGCCTACGTATCTCGCCGAAACAAGAATCACATCAAACATAGTTCAAGTAAATCAAAATTTATTTATTTTTTCTTGATTTTTCCTACAAAAGACATCTTTTGAGAAACAAATCAGTTCATGGTTGTCTATGTTTTGACTTTAGTTGGTACCAAAGAATAGTATTATGCATATGAATCACTTTCAACTACTTCTAGACAAATTTGAGGTCAACTTTGAGTACTCCCTATACTTTCAAATGGTATCTCGAACATACTTAAGTATTTACAAGATCATTTCATCTTGCATAAATTAAGAGACTAGAATTATTCATATCATCATGTTTCAAGTGCCCTTACAACAAATAAAGTCCTTTTTCACACATTACAGAATAATTTAGATCGTAGGACATTTTTGAAAGTCACTCACACTCAGAAAGATGTTCAATGCATTAAATTGAGATACTATATGCTTGGCCCTCATGTAAGTATCCACAAATATGAGAACACTAAAAATGAGATCAAATAAGACTTGGCATTGGCTTGTAATGTAGGCATAGGGAAAGGTAGGTATTTATTTGGGATAAAATGACTTTCCTCCTTAAATTTTGCACAATGCTCTCAATTTTTTTTTCATTTTAGCATTTGACATTTGTTTTCTTGAAAGCTTCTCCTCATTTATTTTCTCTTTTTTTTCTCATTTTCTCTCCTTTTTGTTGGAGATTTTTTCATTTTTCGTTCTAGCTTTTCTTTGTCATTTTTTTTACCTTCACATATTTGACCTTTTCACTTTATTACCCAACTTAGATCGTTGGCACTGTGTAGATAATTGATAGTGCGCTCAAGGAGGCGAGACTAAGGAATAGTGCATTTATGCACTCAAAATGATATATGTTAAGATGTGGTTATTCAAATAAAAATGTTTCAGGCTCAAAATGAGAGTTCTATGGATAACATGTCATTTGGTAGGCTTAAAAGGCACAATCGGATCAAAGAAAGCCTATAATCCTTTCCCAATTTAAATGTTGCTCAAAATTTTGCCTCAACCAACATTCGGGCCAAGTTCTAGATCAACAAATTCATGCCTTTGAATTTTATATCTAAAGCTCACCACACAATGCACATGAAACAATGAGGTCGAATTGTTTTATGTCTTAACTTTAAGCAAGATAATTTCTTAAGTAATACATATATGTATCAAGAGGTACCAAGAGAAGTCTATAGGTCACAACAAAGTTGGTATGTCTTGCCAAATAGTTTAGCACTTTATTATTATTTCTTATGGACATTCCTAAGTATGTTGGTACCAACCAAGTTAATTTTTTTCTAGATTAAAAAAAATTCCTTTCTTTTGCCCCAATTTTTGTAACGAGGACATTTTAGATTTTTTCTTGGTTGGACCGAACCTCAACATAAGGTTGCCTACGTATCTTGTCAAAGCAAGAATCAGATCAAACGTAGTTCAGAAAAATTATAATCGCAACATTATTTTTAATAAGAAATACTTCTCTTTTTAAATTTTTTTTTAATAAGGATCACCGAACCCGAGGAGGGTTGCCTACGTACCTCATCAAGTTGAGAATCAGGTGTACGTAGTTCGTGCAGATTGGACAGTTAAAAAAAAACTTTATGATATTGAAACTTGAGTTAATAAATGCATTATGTTTCAAGATTTTCTAAACAAATGCATTTTTCATGTGGCACATTAACTAATCTAAGTGGTCAAGCAAGAGAGGGATATTTTTCCTAGACGGACCCAACTCTTGTTTCGAGTCTCACTAAATCAAAATGCAAATGATGCAAATAAGCGGATCCTACTAGTTATAACCCTGTCTATGTTTCACTTTTACTAGGTTTAAACGTGAAGGAGATAGGTATCTAGATTGGCTTACCCGAGTGGACAACTCGAACCAGGAAGGAACAACTTATCGGTAGCAGCACTTTTCTAACTTCATTGCTGATCCAACTGCGTCTAACATTGGTGACTAAAAATCCTTCACTGGTGTCAAAACACTTTAGTTTTATGTCAATAGGAGTAGGATGTAACGACACGAGAGCACCCCCTAGTCGTTACCGGCGTATTCGACCTCTCGGAGGTCTTATACAAGTCCTTAGCATTCGTCATAGCATTTATCATAGAAAAATAGCGAAAAAATTAAAACTTTTTCATAATATAACACAAGACATAAAAGTCACCTCATTAAACCTTTAATACAAAAATTAGAGTACTATGTCTCAAGGTAGCCATCTTAAAACATGACTACAACACAAGAGGGACACAACTCTTACAATACAAAAGAAACTACTATCTAGTACATAGAACTTAAGGAAACTCTTTAACATAAAGGTCCTTGAATCTTTAAACACACACCCGAACTTGGGAATAGTAAGCCAAACTCATCACTTCTAGGAAAGACCCTTTAGTCACCATCACCTACACTTTGTGTAAAAAGATGAAGAAGAATGGTGTTAGTACAAGAATGCACTAAGTATGATAACCATGCAAAACATACTCTTAAAAGGACATTGGAAACTATGCATCATGCCTTTTTAGAGAAACTTCTAGAACATTTAGTACATTAGGCACAATATAAACCACATACATCATCATACACATGGAAACCATTCATAATAGCACATAGAGCCACTTATAACATTTTAGGCACATTCAATGCATACAATACATTACCTTCCTCTTTATCTTACCTCCTTTCCTCAAGCAACCCTTAGGGAATACTTGGTGCAAATGTATTGCCTTAAGGTTACCAAAGGTGAACTTACATATAACCTTCACCAATCCAACCACATATATTCATAGAGTCATAAGTACACCATAAGACATAGTCTTCACATAGGAACCATCACCTAAGACAACCCCCAAGTCACACTAGTGCAATGTGCAAGTAGCATCCCTTAATACTACTCACACCAAGTGTTCCTAGGAAGCCACCATAGACTAGGCACATCATATTCAACAAGTCATAACATCTTCATTTAGACATAAGACCAACATACTTCATAACATCATTTAAGGACTCATTCCTTTACTACATCATTAGTCATAACCCATTTAGTTTATATCATAGGTAAGCCACCCTCACAACCCCTTCCCAAGCTCACTTATACAATGTACACATGGAGTCCCATACACCCACATATACTAAGCAAACCCATTAAGAAGTCATAAGTATAATTCACATGCATAAACATACTTCATGTCTTGATATAAGTAAAGTAAACCTTAACATGCTTTCATATTAACATACATAGACCATAGTCTTCATTACATAAAGAGCCTAATCATAACCTCTCTTAGAGTCCACTTGTGCAATGCATAAGTAGGGTCCATAGTCCTACCTACACTAAGTAATTCTTCAAGAAATCATGACTAGAGTTCATATTCTTATCTTAGTTCATTTCTTAACTTTCGGGAGACATTGCCATAACCCACATAGACTATGTGAGCTATATGGAATCCGGTGTTCTATTCCCACACCAAAAAGAGATGGTACTACTTGCCAAAGTAGGACCTACATACATAATGGCCATCTAGTGGATCCACTAAGCTAAGACCTATGGGGGCACGTAGTTATAGAACAAGGAGATTGCTACTAGAAAACCTTGACTTACTAAGCGTGGAGGTTTCCATCTCATGAGACAACATCTATGTTGGGAACCCGGACTTGCTAAACGTGAAGGTTCTCTTGTGGGAAGCCGGACTTTCTAAACGTGAAGCCCCCACTCTCATTTTTCATGTTCATTCGGTGCTAAGCTCCAACTCCCTTTTTAAACATCTTTAAGCCTTTATTTAACATTAGTTCATAAAATAGGCTTTAGGGACTTAATCCCTCATATCATATAGCTCAAAGATTTCTAAGATGAGAATGACCTTTCATCATAGAACCTACATTATGTGAGAATGACCTTTCACATAGTCATACCATATTCATAACATAGTCTAGTTTAGAGTACAATTGAGGAAAACTTTCAAGAGACTCACTTTCACTAGATTATCATAAACCTTATTCATTCATTCATATGTGTGTACATATGTGAGAAAGCCTTTCACATAAACACCTTTATACAACACATATTCATACCTTGCTAATCATACACTTTGCATACATAATAAGATGTAAGGGTGCATCTAAGAGTTCACCTTTCAATAGATACCATAACACATCATATTCATAGCTATACATGTAGAGTGTGTGTGCGCATATTGGTCCTCATAGTGACATACTAGCATCAACATTGATATTGAGTGTTCTTCCCTTAAAGGGATCACAACACATTCACAATGTCCCCAATTCATGAGCAATTCACATATAAAGCCCTTAGGGATTCTAGACCACACACCCACACTTCATCATAGGAGACAATGACACATTTAACATTGGATAGGTACTCCTAACATGTATATGATCAAACATTCATATAGGGGTCATATAGGTAGGGGTCATTCCACAATAGTACCTAACATAATCAATCATGTAGACCACACCTTATCCCTAACATTATCATTCACATTATACTCCTCGTCATCAACACACTTTAAACATCATGCTAGTATTGAGGATTTCATACATAACCCTCATAGCATAACTTCATAAACATATGCATCATAATCATCAATTCACTTCACATCTATTGCCTTCAAGGCCATGATCTCAACATGCATAGATAGACAAGAAGTGAAAACCTCCACCATAAGTGGATCAAACCACACAACATCAATTCTCATACTATAGACTAGAAGTTAGGTCAACTTACCAATTCTCCAAGCCATGATCACCATAGATCAATCTTCAACAATTAATAATCAATTGACATAGGTAGCAATAGGAATCAACAATGTAATTCAATATCATAAGCATAGTCTAAGTACAATTCCATAAACAAAGGGATCAACCCATAACTTTGCTTATAAGGCCATAATCCTCAACTCATCAATATACTAACAATTCAACATGAATAAGTATAGATAATCATAAGAAGCATCAATACAATCTAATCTAAACATAATTTCACCAATAGAGATCATATTCACAAAGACCCACATCATAGGCCAATTTTCGAGAATTTGGGTATCATGGGTTCTTCAAGAATTCCTTTGAAAATTGTCTTAAAAACATTAATTCCACATTAATTCATCAATAGAATGATTTAGAAAATCGTTTGACAAGGAACCCATGTGTAGATTGAAAATTGGGAATTTTGGTCTTTGAATCACTTTTGAATTTTTTTGATAGAACTCCTTGAATGAGAGGTTATTCAAGAATCAAGAGTTACCATACCTTAATTATTGAATATCCATGAAATTGAATAAGAAATCAGTTGAAAACCCATCTTCTAGCTTGAGCTTCATCAAGGTCTTCAATGGAGTTTTTGAGAGGAAAGGGTCAATTTGAAGAATGGGCCCAATTTTTAGGTTTTGGAGTTTTAACCAACTTAAAATACCCTAAAATAGGTAGAATAACCATTTATACTAATTCCCCAAAGTACCCAAACTACCCCACTTAGTTGGACCTTTTAAACAAGTCAAACTTGAGTTTTATTTTCGCAGATTTCGTCGGAAAACAAGTTCGCGACGCAAAGATGTTTCCACAAGTTTTCTAGAAATTAAATTAAAGCCAGTAGAGTTCGTGACATGTCCGCGACGCGGACCAAACTTTTGGCCCTTGGTGGAGCAAGTCTGCGATGCGGAGCCACTCCCTCCATGCACAACTTCAAGCAGCCTTGCTTGGCCAAGGTTGGGGTCCTCCTTGGGGGGACCCTTAGGGTGGCCCCCGGCGTTTCGTATTCGAACGTTTTGACCCTGAAAACATTCATTAAGACACTAGGGTCACCTTCACTGATTTTAGACTCCAAACAACACATAAAAACATGAACAACATACTAGACCACACCAACACGTAAAAGACTAGTTTTCGAACGTCTTGGTCGTCCCTTGACGTTTGACTTCCAAACTCTTTAAAGCTGACTTTAAAGGCTATTCTTCATTATTTTAACAAGTTATTAATGCATAAAATCCATGCGAGGCTTTACTTTATCCTACTTTATTTTGAGGATCGTTACATAGGATACATACCTGTATTACTTTGAATGTGTGTGAAGTGTTACTACGGACTCAGAGTGGTTAAGTAAGGAAGACAATATAATATAATTCAACAACATAAAAGTGATAAATGAACAGAAAGTAACATATTAGGCCATCATACACAATATATCCAAAAAATACAATAATAAAATCAAGTAAGAGCCAATATAATAAAGCTCGAATTCTAGTTATTTTCCAGCGGAGTCGCCATCTCTCACACATCCATTTTCGCACGCGGGATAGGATTTTTCCAATTTGAGTGACAATGTTGATTAGGGATTTTTTTTCTTCAGAATCACCACTTGGAATTGAGTTATAGTGTTCCAAGTCACCTTTTTTAAAAATCCCTAAACAAAAGGAAATAACTTTTTATTTTTTGTTCTGCGAACTAAAAAATCGGGTTAAAAATTATGTTGATCGAGGGGAAGGTATTAGGCATCCCTTGAGTCTCGTGGTTCTAAAACGGTCGCTTTTATTGAATTATACTTATCTTGATATATTTTTGGATAATTTGTATCTACAGACCAATATTTGCTTATTTTTTAATTGTTAAATTTTTATTAGTCTCAACCTAGATGCGTAACAACATTCTTGATCTTGACATTTAACACATAACTGTCATTTCCTCTCGAGTGCATCACACCTAATAATATCAAGTTACACCTCCTGGTTTGAATTAATAAAAGTTAATTATATTATTGGACAAGGTATGTCACCACATCCTTGAGTTTATTTTTAATTGTCTCAAAAAGAGATGTGCAACTGCATTCTTAATTGATACTAGTAATTTTCAATACACCTAAAAGTTCATCTAAAGGTAAGAGAAAATATGTGTTCCTTATAAAAATAATAATCAAATAACATAAATCTAATCTAAACTTTTAGGGTGCATGATAAAATTTTAGACCAATATTACATCTTTTTTATTGTTCCTTACTCTTAAAGTTACTGTCAAAATCAAGCATTACACGGGTAGCAATTTCTTACTAATCTAACAAAGCAATGACGAATTACTAAAACAAATCTCTTTTTTTGTTTGATAAAATAAAAGCGACAATAATTTTTTGAGCCTAATAATCTCTATTTTATCCTTATTGGCATCTAAGTTAAAACAAGAACACAACCACAACCCGTTCATTTTTAAGAAATAACAACTAACAAATAAAAATAAATAACTCAATATTCAATTAAATTATAGAGATATGCTTAACACTTAACTCAATATTCAATCAAATTATGAATAAAAAAATAGGAAAACTTCTCATAAAATTACATCAAATTCCATAAATAAATAAATAAAGAGATAAAGTAAAGTTGAATACCGCAAAATCTTAACCGAAGCACGATTAGAATACCCACAATTTTTTTGTAGGTTACTTGTGATGGTATATGTATTTGTGTTGATATGAAAATAATGGATAAGAAAGAAAAGATGTGAATGTGTTGGTGAATTTTTAAAAGAAAAATAAAATAAAATGAGAAGGTTTTTTCTTGCTCGTCTGTTTGTGTGGGGGACCTTTTTGGTTGTTGATGGTATTTCTTTTGATTTGTTGTGCTTGGTAGTTTTGGAAGTGGGGGAATGAGTTTTTTCTTTTTTCTTCTTTTTTTCCTGTACGTGTTGTGTGTATTTCCTTTGCTGAGGTTGGTTTTTTTTCCTGATATGTACGTACGAGTGTATATTTCTTAGGATCCTCTCCTTGTTTTCAGATGTTAGGTAGTATATATAGGATAAGATTAAGGTGTTAGAAAGTATAAGGAGAGTGGAAGGGAGTATAGTTGAGTGGAATGTGGGTGTGGGTGAGACGTTTAAGAGTGTGCGAAATTTGGAAGTGGTTAGGATAAATGGGAGTGTGCAAAAAATTATAATAATAAAAATATTAGCTAATTTTGAATTAATAAAAAATAAAACTTAACATAAAATGTGATTCTATTCTTTATAGTTAACACATATTTTAAAATAAACTAACTAAAATAAGATAAAAATCAACATATTTAATTCAAATATAAACAAAATATTTAACCCTAAATTTTGTGTAAAACATCAAGTTCGGTCAAAAATTATGTGTCTACATAGCTCATACTGATGATTGTTGGTTACAGAATCTCTCATAGAGTTACTTGTATTTTCATATACAAAACTAAGTTATTGTTTTGTTTTTCAATACACCGAGTTGTTATCTACATGTTTTGAAGCTTTTCTTTATACTGCATCTTTATTACTGCTTTATATTGAAATGAGTTGAGTTAAGTTGAGACGAGGTAAGTTTCTTCAGTTCCATTTCAAGCTTATGTCTTATTTTAGAATTCCTCTCTCATGCTCGTACGTTCTATGTACTGACGCCAGTTGGCCTGCTTCTTTTATGATGCAGCTACAGGTAACCAGGATTAGCATCCAGCGCTTCGTTGATCCAGTTGAGCTTCAGAGTTGTGTGTGACTCTTCTTGCTTCCGGAGGACCCCCTTTTATTTGCTTTATCATTTTAGTCTTATTAGGATGTCATGGGTCTTGTCCCGACATCCATCTCAGTTAGTCGAGGCTTCATAGACAGATAGATAGAGTTCATGAGTCTTGTGCATTTCCAGTTTCGATGTTGAGACTTGAGTTGTCATTTTGGCTAATGAATGTTTCTTTATACATTCTGAGTTTGTTCTTTGAGCTACAACTTTACTTTTAAAGTTACTTCTTGTTGAGTAACACTCCGCTAGTAGTTAAGCCAAGCCAAGGGTTCGCTTGGGGCCATCAATAGTTTTCGAGTGTCGGTCACGCCCAGGGTGTAGGCTCGGGGCGTGACAAACTTGGTATCAAAGTCCATAGTTCAAGAGTCATAGGGTGTGTCTATGAAGCCATGTCTGTAGAGTCATAGTTATCGGTGTGAAGCGTGTTACATCTATAATTAAGAGGCTACAACATTTAGGAACTACCTCACTTCTTTAATACTCATTTCGTGCGATAGAGTTCATCTCTATAAAAGTTTCTTTCTAATTCTTGCATGGTGTATCTTTCAGATCATGCCTCCGCGAAGAGCTGTCAGAGGTCGCCCTGCTAGGAGAAATGTTGAGGATCAAGGGGCACCCAATGCACCAATAATGCAACCCCAAGGAGAGGCCACTAATGCAGAATTCTGTGAAGCTATCCAGATGTTGAGCCAAGTTGTGACCAACCAAGCAGGGCAACAAAGAAAGAATCAACATGAAGTGGCTGATACTTCAAGGATCTGTGAGTTCTTAAGGATGAATCCTCCAAGCTTCACTAGTTCAAGTGTCACTAAGGATCCGGAAAACTTTGTAAAGGAACTGCAAAAAGTGAGCGAGTGGAACTAGCTGCATACCAACTGAAGAGTGTTGCTAGGATCTAGTTTGACCAATGGAAGAAGGGTAGAGCTGAGAGTGCACCGATTGTGAGCTAGGTTGTGTTCGAGAGTGCCTTCATGGGGTGTTTCTTTCCCCGTGAGCTAAGAAAGGCAAAGCTAAGAGAATTCCTCACTCTTAAGAAGGAATTTATGAGTGTGCATGAGTATAGCCTTAAGTTCACCCAACTTTCCTGTGATGCTTCGGAGATGGTTGCTGACATGAGAAGCATGATGAGTCTATTTGTTGCTAGGTTGTCTCGTCTGTCAAGTAAGGAAGGCAAGGCAGCTACGGTAATATGGGACATGAACATAGCAAGATTTATGATCTATGTGTAACAGGTTGAGAAAGATAAGCTGAGGGATATAGAGGATTTTAGAAACAAGAAAGCTAAGACACGGAATGAGTCCAGACAATAGAGGAGTAATGTGAACCGGTCATCTTTCCAACATAAGCAAAATGGACCTGCTTCATCATCTGCTAGTGCACCTGCACTAAGGAATAGAGGTGAGTTCAATAATCAGAAATTGCAAAATTTCAGAGCTAGACCTGCGCAGCCTCAAGGTAGTGTGGCACAAGGAGGTAATGGGACTCCTGCATATGCTAAGTATGGTAGGAACCACTTAGGGGTGTGTCGTGATAGTTTCACTGGTTGCTTCAAGTGTGGTCTGAACGGTCACTTTATGAAAGAATGCCCTAAGAATAGGCAATGTAATGGAAATAGAGGCAATAGAGCCCAATCTCCACCAGACAGAGCTGCATCTAGATGAGCTACTTCAGGGGTAGGCGGAGGAGCGAACCGTCTGTATGTTATCACTAGGTGCCAAGAGCATGAGGATTCACCAGGTGTTGTTACTAGTATGATCAAAGTCTTTAATTTTGATGTTTATGCTTTACAAGATCCAAGAGCAAGTCTATATTTTGTGACTCCTTATGTTGCGATGAATTTTGATGTTCTTCCTGAGAAACTTCTTGAGCCCTTCAGTGTTTCCACACCTGTTGGTGAGACTATTCTAGCTGAGAGAGTCTATCGTGATTATACCATTTCCGTCAATCACAAGAGCACTATGGCTGATTTAGTTGAATTAGACATGGTAGATTTTGATGTCATTCTAGGTATGGATTGGCTCCACGCCTGTTATGCCTCAGTTGATTGTAGAACTCGAGTTGTTAAGTTCCAGTTTCCTAATGAGCCAGTTATAGAGTGGAGGAGTAGTTCAACAGTGCCTAAGGGTCGTTTTATTTCGTACCTTAAGGTGAGAAATTTAGTTTCCAAAGGGTGTGCCTATCACTTAGTCTGAGTTAATGACTCTAGTGTTGAGACACCTCCTATTCAGTCAGTTCCATTAGCAAGTGAGTTTCCAAAAGTCTTTCCAGATAATATTCCTAGAGTCCCTTCTGAGAGAGAAATAGATTTTGGTACAAATATTCTTTCTGATACTCGTCCTATCTCTATTCCGCCATATAGAATGGCTCCAGCAGAGTTGGAAGATCAGCTGAAAGATCTTCTTGAGAAAGGTTTTATTCTACCAAGTGTCTAACCTTGGGGCGCTCCAGTCTTATTTGTGAGGAAGAAGGGTGGTTCTCTAAGAATGTGTATAGATTACCGTTAGTTGAAAAAGGTTACTATTAAGAATAAGTATCCCCTTCCGAGAATTGATGATTTTTTCAATCAACTTCAGGGTGCCACTTGTTTTTCTAAGATAGACCTCAAATCAAGCTATCATTAGTTTAGGGTAAGAGAAAGTGACATCCCTAAGACAACATTCAGAACCCGTTATGGTCATTATGAGTTTCTGGTCATGTTTGTTATCATATCCATTGATGACATTCTAATTTATTCGAGGAATAAGGAAGATCATTCTAGTTATCTCAAAATAGTTCTCCAAACTCTCAAGGATGGAGAGTTGTATGCTAAATTCTCTAAGTGTGAGTTTTGGCTTGAGTCTGTGGCATTTTTAGGCCACAGTGTGTCTGGTGATGGGATTCGAGTTGACACTCAGAAGATAGAGGCAATGCAGAATTGGCCTAGACCCACATCTCCAACTGATATTAGAAGTTTCTTGGGGTTGGCTGGATATTATAGAAGGTTCGTCGAAGGGTTCTCATCTATTTCATCCCTTTTGACTAAGTTGACTCAGAAAACAGGAAAGTTTCAATGGTCTGAAGCTTGTGAGAAAAACTTTTAGGAATTGAAAACTAGGTTGACTACTGCCCCAGTGTTGACCTTACCAGAAGGTACACAAGGTTTTGTTGTGTATTGTGATGCGTCCAGAGTTGGACTAGGTTGTGTGTTAATGTAGAATGGCAAGGATATAGCTTATGCCTCTAGACAGCTTAAGGTCCACGAGAGGAATTACCTAACCAATGATCTAGAGTTGGCTGGTGTAGTGTTCGCTTTGAAGATATGGCGTCACTATCTCTATGGTGTTCATTAGACGTGTTCACTAATACAAGAGTCTTCAGTATGTGTTCAGTCGGAAAGAGCTTAATCTCAGACAGAGGAGGTGGTTGGAATTACTCAAGAATTATGGCATGAGTATTCTATATCACCCAGGAAAGGCTAATGTTGTTATTGATGCTTTAAGCAAATTGTCTATGGGCAGTACCACCCATGTTGAGGAAGACAAGAGATAGTTAGCGAAAGATGTGCACAAGACTCGCACGACTAGGAGTTCGATTAATGGATTCCAATGAAAGAGGAGTGGTAGTGATGAATGGGGTTGAATCATCATTAGTGTCCGAAATGAAAGAGAAACAAGACCAAGATCCTATTTTGCTTAAATTGAAGGTAAATGTTCATAAGCAAAAAGTAGTGGCTTTTGAACAAGGGGGAGATGGTGTATTGAGGTATCAAGGTAGGTTGTGTGTACCAAGGGTGGATGAACTCCAAGAGAGGATCATGGAGGAAGCTCATAGCTCCAGACCCTACAACATTTTATACATAAGGTCACACTAAATCTGGACAACGCTTGTGAAGTGTTGCCTAAAATATTTGTAGCTACACTTTTAAAGCGTAGCCTTAGTTTTTACCTTTTGACTACGATATTATTGGCAACGCTTATAAAGTATACTATTTAATGGTATAGGCTACACTTTATAAGTGTGGTCATATCATGACATAATTAGCAACGCCTATTTACACCTATAATTATACTTTTAAAGTGTGCTATTTTTATATTTTTAAAAACAACACTTTACAAGTATGGCCTTATAATTTTCTTAAAATTTTCACCAAAATATTGTATTCCCTCCCATATATTCAACTATCCCTCCAATTTCATTAGTATCCATTGCATTAAACATTGCTGAAGAATGACCAAGTTTCTAGAACAACATATCGCTGCAAAAGTACCTAGAAAATCCTAGAGGTGGTGGATATTTCAACTTCAGCAACCAAAGGGTGAATTTAGAATCAAGAAACACATACCCTGAAGAAACATCAAGATGGATTATGGCCACGTGATGAAGGAATGCTAGTCCTTCTGCAACTCCAATGGCAATGGAAAGTCTTGTAGGCCAGTCAGGTTCATATTCAAGTTTCTGGCTAAACTCATGAAGAAACTGAGCCAATGTCCCATTGGGATAGTATTGATGTAAGAGTAGAACAACATCCTCATATATTGCACCCGATAGGTCTCGTCAGATTATCATGGCAGAGTTTACTTAGCTTTTCAAGCTCTCTGATCATCTTGCTCTGGTGATGAACTATAGTCTTGTCCATCGACTTTAGGCCCTTAAGAGACAAAATCATCCCGGAAGGCATGTCTGCTCTATACACATTACTGAAAGTTCCAGTACTAATCTTATTTGTATATTCCCTGACTGCCTGTACAACTGCATCAAAATCTATAGCTTGCTTGAGATTTTCATCGAAAACATTCCCTGCTATGATCACTGGTTTGCTACAAGTTTCATCAGTGATATTTCCAGCTTCCATGGTGGTTTTCTCTTGTTTCTCCTTCATCATGTATAGTAAAACAACCACTGTGACAGCTGTAAAAATTGCCAAACCAGAGCCAACAACAGCCAAACTTAATTACAGAATCTTCCCAATGTTTGTGAATCTGTAATAGTTGTGGAATCAATCCATTGATAACCATTTAAGAACAGGTTGTAGCCTTTTATGGTATGGTAAATATATATGAGCTTGGTTTACCATATTTTTACAAGAAAATTTTTAGGAAACTAAGTAGAGTCATGGTTATTCACAATATTTTTTTTGGGTGCTATTGCCACTTGTTTGATTTCAAACTCTCTGTCATTACTTTTCCTTTACATGGCATACTTAAGCATGATACGAGTTTCAATATATCAGTTTCACATCGTTCACTACTTTCTCAAACCTTTTGGGTGTTTATGCTTGTTTTGTTTTTCTCAGGTATGCCATAACAAAGGCTTTCTGTATTGTATTTATCATGACTTTCTTCTCTCTATATGATGTTTCTGTGTTCTGGCCTATATACCTTTGTCATTGGATCGTTCTTTTCGTCCTTACAATGAAGCGACAAATCATGCACATGATCAAATACAAATACATCCCGTTCAACCCGGCAAAGCAGGTGAGATCAATAGCGAATAAGTTATGTTTTCAAGTAGTGTTTAGTTGCCCGTGCAGAGAGGATTTGATATTTTTAGTCTCATTTGGTAAATATTCACTTGCTTAATTATTTCTACATAAGTACTCAGGGAAAAAATCATCAGAAAGTGGCAGTAGCCTTAGAGCAGACTGAATTTTGCAATTTTTTTCAAACTTAAATGGAAGAAGAATTAGGTCAAAGGGGAATAAATTAAAGGAATAGATGAAGTTATTCAAAAATATTTTTTTATGGTATTTGTATCTATATTCTACTCTGACCAGAATACGGGGTTCCCCAAATGCAGTTTTTTAGTGATAATTTCATTGTTTTTTTCATTTCTCATTGATTTAATACTCATATTTTCCGAAAGAGTCTAATGTGGAACACATAAAGAACTAGATTTATAGTTTTGATGGAACTAGTTGATTGGAAAATGAATTTTGTTGTAGTTTCTTGTAGTGACACCTTATTAGCATATGAAATACATGCTTTAATAGCCACTACGAGTTCTATTTATAGTACTAGTACAAAGTGTGTCAGGCTCTTGCATTTGATATGGTGATGTTGAAACTTGTGACTCCCATTAGAAGAACGGGTGACAACAAATGTTTCTTGTATTGTTTACTCAGATGTTTTGGCACATTTGGTCCAATAGATAGAGGTAGGAATTTCTCCATCAAACACTACTATGTATGCACTAGGGAGTCCATTGTTCGGAAAGGACTGAGAAAGTACTATTAATCTTGACTAGTGTTGAACTTGATTTTTTTTCTTCTAACTTCTAGTTTCATTTTAAATGTGTAGGAAAATGCGGGTGATTGAATTTGGATAGTGGCCACAAGTCAACTCGATCTATTGAAGTGAACGATAAAGAGTTTTTGAACTTTTTTATATATGAATGAATTCATTTCATTTTGTAGAATTTATTGCTAGTACATATCTTTAAAGAATTACTTTCTAAGTATGTTTTGTACAAGACAAGTTTTTCAAAGTTTATTGCAACTTTATACATTTGAACTATTTACTAGCTAATAAAATGGTGTTTGAGATCATTTGTTTATATAATTATGTCATTAGTGAAGAATATATGCAAATCAAGATAATTATTTTTCAATTAGAAATTATGACTACACAAAAAAGGTTACACTTTATAAGTGTACATAAATTGCAGCAAGTACATAAGCAAAGGTTACACTTCGTAAGTGTTGGTGTATAAGAGGTATAAAAGGCAACACTTTTTAAGCGTGACCAATAACAAAGCAAAGACCACACTTGAAAGTGTAGTTTTATCAAATAAAAAGTGTTGCTATTGAGATGCTACAAAGTGTTGCCTTATACCTCATTGTTCACACTTTTAAGCGTAGCTTCTACGACAACACTTAATAAGTGTGGCCTAAAGTCAAAGGTTACGTCTTTTTAGGCCACCCCCAAAAAAGTGTTGCCAAAAGTCAAAAAGTGTAGCCTTATACCAAAGGCCACACTTTTTGCTAGTTTAGGCCACGTTTTATAGGGGTAGCGAAAAGCCTAAAATGTTGTAGTGAGATATTCTATCCATCCAGGTTCCCCAAAGATGTATCGCGATTTCAGAGAAGTCTATTGGTGGAGTAGTTTGAGGAATTGTATTGCAGAGTTTGTTGCTAAGTGCCCGAATTTCTAACAAGTTAAGGTGGAGTACCAAAAGCCCGATGGTATGGCTCAGAATATAGAGATTCCGGAATGGAAGTGGGAGATGATCAATATGGATTCTATTACTGGTTTGTCGCGGTCTCGCATGCAACATGATTCCATTTGGGTGATTGTTGATCCAATGACTAAATCAACCCACTTTTTACCGGTAAAGACTACTCATTCAGCAGATGATTATGCTAAGTTATATATTCAAGAGGAATTTAGACTTCATGAAGTTCCAGTGTCCATTATTTCAGATAGAGGTGCATAATTCTGGAAGTTTTTCTAGAAAGGTTTGGGTTCGAAGGTAAACTTGAGTACTGCTTTTCATCCTCAGACAGATGGTCAAGCAAAGCACACTATTCAGACTTTAGAAGATATGTTGAGGGATCGTGTGATTGATTTCAAAGGTAATTGGAATGATCACTTACCTCTCATAGAGTTTGATTACAATAATAGTTATCACTCTAGCATCCACATGGCTCCTTATGAAGCTCTTTGTGGGAGAAGATGCAGATCTCCTATTGGATGGTTTGAAGTTGGTGAAGCTAGGCTGATAGGACCAGACTTAGTTCATCAAGCTATGGAAAAAGTGAAAGTTATTCAAGAAAGGTTGAAAACAGCGTAGAGTCGTAAGAAATCCTACACTGATGTTAGGAGATGAGACTTAGAGTTTGAAGTAGATGATTGGGTATACTTTAAGGTTTGACCCATGAAGGGTGTTATGAGATTTGGTAAGAAGGGAAAGCTTAGTCCCCGGTATATTGGTCCTTGAAAAATATCCAAGAGGATTGGTAATGTAGCTTATGAGTTGGAGCTACCGCAAGAGTTAGCAGCAGTTCATCCGATATTTCACATTTCCATGTTGAAGAACTGTATGTGTGATCCTTCACTGATTATATCAACTCAAGATATTGGTATTAAGGATATTTTCTTATGAGTTTAGATTTTAGATTGTCAGGTTCGCAAGTTGAAAACCAAGGAGGTAGCATCAATCAAGGTCTTTTGGAGAAATCAGTTTGTTGAGGAAGCAACATGGGAAGCTGAGGAGAAAATGAAGAAGAGACATCTCTTTGTGTCCGGAGAAATTCCAAATTAAGGTACAAATCCCTTTCTTGGCATTTATTTTAAGTTGACATGTTGCGTTATATATTGCTTGTTGGGTGTTTGAGCTGAATGTTAGATGTTGCGTTATAATCTCATTCGAGAACGAATGTTCCCAAGGGGGAGATATTGTAACATCCTGCATTAGAAAGAACTAGAATTTGAAAGAAACTAAATCGGAAATAGCAAAATCTGAAATTTTGCAAGTTGAGCTTAAGATGTGAATTTTGGGTCAACTTCAAATAGCCATAACTTTCGGTACATGATAAATTAGGTGGCCCATAAGATATCAAATGAAATTTATATGACTTATCTTTTCAACGCCACCAATTTTTCTAATTTTTGAGCTCGTATGAGGGAGATATGATCATTTGAAAATTTATCTGTCAGTTAAAAAAAGTTACCCGGATTTAAGAGGGGTATTTTGGTATTTTCCTTATCCAATCAGATTTAGGAGAAATTTGGTAATAATTAGGGTTTAAACTGATTTGTTTCAGTTTTACAAATCCAGATTCATGCTAGGGTTTTGAGAGAAGTTCAAGAAGAGGAGAAAAAGTCAAGCGTTCGTCAAGTTCTTTAAGATTTTGTTGAGTATTTTGCCAAGGGTTGATCCCTAAGAGGTATGTGAGTTCACATAGCGTTGGATTCATTCACCCACACATCAATCATGATTAATTCAACTTAATTTCGTTCTAGAAAGTAAAAGATTTGAGTTCTTGATGAGTCTCGTTAAAGTTTCCTTCATAAATCTTGATTGTTGAGGTATTGATGAGTTATTGAGTTAATCGTATGATTTTTAAGGGTTTTTTTGAGTAAATTCTTGTACACTGATGATGGGTATTCGAAACTAAGTGATTGGGGAAGAAACCATTCGATTCTACGTGAATTGGGTTAGAAAATGAGTAGGGAAATTTGTCAAGTTTTCTCGAAAAAAGGGTGGGGCGCCATGCCGCCCCACATTAGGGTCTGTAGTTTGGGCTCTCGGACGTCGCGCCACTCAGTGCGCCCCAACCCAGACTCTGTAGTTTAGGGTCTAGTGCCCTACACCACTCAGTACGCCAGGGTTGCCAGGTCCTCTACCCTATCCCACTTCTTTCCGTTTGAGTTTCCTCGAATCGTACCTATGTTTTCTAGTTGATTTCTATACTCTAAGGTACGTTTAAACATCATGAGATCATAACCCTTGAATCCATAATTCAAATTCATGGTAGAGCTAAGAGTCAAGGCTAGAGAGTTCTTCGAGTTTTTTACAATTGTTTTAAACTTGTTTTAAGACTTAAGCATTGAGTTTGAGAAAGAGTAGAGCCGAGTTCATTTTCTTTAAACTGTTATATGGGAACTAAGTATTCCCAAGAGGAAATATTTTCACATTTAAGATGAGAGGAAACACTGATTTCCAAAAGAGTTTTCATGAGCAGTTTTAGTACCACCTCTTTTAAGAGAAAGAATTTTGAGTAATAATCTCAAACCACATAAAGAGTTATGTTTTTAAACATATGAGCTAGTTATATTTTGGGAGTAGTATTGAGCACGGATATGAGGACGAGTTCAGATAACTCAAAGTCTCCATAAGCCATGTAGCCAACGTGGGTAGAAAGGGTCATACTTTTTAGATGATTCCTTAATGCATTTTAGCATAGACTAGTGGATCCACTTAGTAGTAGGTTCTATACCCTAGCAAAGTATAGGACGACCCTTGCAGCGTGAGGCAAGACGTTGTATCATCACATAGCTCATAGTAATTGTTGTCGATTAGAGAATCTCCCATAGAGTTACGTGTATTTTCATATACAAAACTAAGATATTGTTGTGTTTTTCAATACACTGAGTTGTTATCTACATGTTTTGAAGCTTTTCTTTTATACTGCATCTTTATTACTACTTTATATTGAAATGAGTTGAGTTGTGTTGAGACGAGGTAAGTTTCTTGAGTTCCATTTCAAGCTTATGTCTTGTTTTAAAATTCCCCTCTCATGCTCATACATTCCATGCACTGACGCCAGTTGGCCTGCATCTTTTATGATGCAGATACAGCTAACCAAGATTAGCATCCAGCGCTTCGTTGATCCAATTAAGCTTCAGAGTAATTGGTGAGCCTCCTTGCTTTCGAAGGACCCCCTTGTATTTGCTTTATCATTCTATTCTTACTAGGATTTCATGGGTCTTGTCCCGACGTCCATCTCAGTTAGTAGAGGCTTCATAGACAGATAGATATAGTTCATGAGTCTTGTTCATTTCCAGTTTCGATATTTGAGACTTAAGTTGCAATTTTGGCTAGTGAATGTTTCTTTATACATTCTGAGTTTGTTCTTTGAGTACAACTTTACTTTTAAAGTTACTACTGTTGAGTAACACTTTTGCTAGTAGTTAAGCCAGGCCAAGGGTTCACTTGGGGACATCAATGATTCTCGATTGCCGGCCACGTCCAGGGTGTAGGCTTGGGGAGTGACACAACCTGCTTGGCTCAAGATGTCTAATCTTTTCACTGCTGCTGCAACACTTCTTCCTGGTGAATCTTCTCAAGGTAATCCAACAATGTTTGTGATACTTAGGGTTCTCTCAAAGTACTTGAGCAACTGGTTGCTAGAGTGGATGATATAATATCAGAGGTATCTCTAGTTTTAATCTACTCCTCGTATTAAATACAACTGTAGACTGTAGTTTTCAGTCAGTTGAACAACAATATGTCAAAGGTGTGTTGTTTGGAGTTCCCTAACCTACAAATTTATTGCACTCTCACGTGACCTCCAGTATAAAAAAAATTGAGTTAAACAATTAACTTTATCCACTCTTGTTTTATTTCTCATTTGCTAACCACTTGTTTAATACATACATAGCTATCTGGGGAAAATGTTCTTGAATTGAAAATTTTATTCAACACTAGACCATGTTTTACCATGGAGGTATGCTTTTCTTTATTTAAATAAAAAATAAAACTTCTTATAGGGTAATTAGATTCATTCTTACTTAGGCAAATACAAGTTGCCTTGAACTAAAGACGATTCTAATTTGTTCTATTTAAGATGTTGGATGATGGTGTTGCTGCCCTGGGAGCACCACCTGCCAGTAAACAAGTCATGGCAAACCTCGCAGTTACTATTGTCATAAATGAGTTCTTGATGAAGTTTGGTACATATATGGAGTGTCCAATTTTCAGGGAGGTGTTAGTTTTAGATTACAAGATGCAAGAGTTTCCCAGCAAGCATATGTTTCACCCTCCTTGCCTGAAGCAATGGTTGGTTTGAAATAGAAACTTTCCTATTCTTATCGTATTTTTGTCATTATGATTTGATTTGCCACAATTTCATATTGTTGTATCCAATAACAACTTCTATGCCTTCAGATATTCTACTGTGTCTATGATGATAAGTACAATATATTTTTCTTTACATGCTCAACAGTATTATAGCTCATCATTTTGAAAAACATCTTATGTCATTAATTAGAAGTACACAACTTTTTTCTCTTTGGTCTTATATGTGATCCATTTCATTTATTGACCAAGGAAGATAGATCCAATATTGACTGGGGACGAGCCCCCACTTCGGTCGCCAAACTACGACCGAGAGACAGTCCTTTTTTATTTCCTTTTATGTTGTAGATATACAGGTAAGTGAGGTGAAGATTGTCAAACAACATATAAGGATAAGGAGACAATTTTTCTAGATAGCATTAATTGTACTATTCTCCCGTCATAGATGTGGTATAATGTCCTAAGGAAGCATACAAGAAAGCAAGGAGCTAAGATATATGGACAGCTGCATGGCTATTATATATGAAGACTTTTTGAATAATTTTGATGTTTGAATCTACATTGAATTTTTTGGAATTCTTTGCAAGTGTATATCTTGAAATAAATGTTGAAGTGTACGGTAAATTCATACATTTATAGGGTACAATTTTTTTAACATATACAAAATATCTTGCTTTGAAAGTGTCGTTATAGGGACATTGCTTGTGTGGCTTATTGAATTGTAAATTGTAATATGGTACATTAGGAAAGTCTACACATCACACATGTTGCTTTAGAGGAGATAGCAATGGCCACATATTGCATGTGTGGCTTAAGGTATCAAAGGTCACATTTGCAAAATGTAGTTTGAGATTATGAGAAGCGTTATATGTGGTGCTAAAAGTGTAGCTTTTTTAACTCATGGGCCACACTGTTGAAGCGTAGCTACTAAGGCAACACTTGAAAAGTGTGGCCTAAAGTCAAAGGTTACACTTCTTTAGGCCACCCCTGCAAAAGCGTTGTCTAAAGTCAGTAACCACACTTTTTGACAGTTTAGGCAACTCTTTCTTAGTTTGGTTGAAAGGCAAAAATGTTGTAGTGGGACTATCAAACAAAATCACATGGATGATGACGTCAGAGTTAAGAAAACTTTCAACACATAACTAACTTATGCTAAGAATGTCTTGACAAATCCACACAAGGAGAAATAGTGTAAAATTAGAATCAGTAATGTTGCTTACCAAGATAGGGTTGGCAAACTGCGAGGTGGTATCAAATTTCTTGAACTATCTGGATTTGAAAGGATTGAAGGGGGTGCATTCTTGTGTACTTACAAAGAAAAAAAGTGGACATCGATGTGCTTTATTGTTGTTGTTGTCGTTGTGGTTTTATGAATGAAATAATGTTGAAAAGATAATTAATTCAACTCATTGCGAGTACAAGAACTCGCCCCCTTCAAGCTTTTCAAATCCACATAGCTCAAGAAACTCGATATCTCCTTATTAGGATTTGTTGCGACATTCTTAGCATACGTTAATAGTGTGTTAAAAGTTGTAATGACACTCATGGTAATTTTCTTGATTTTGTGTGATTTTTCTATTTCCCCCCTTTTTGTAGCTTCTTCTTAGTGTTTGTGGTGTGTTGGGAGGGGTGGCATGCTTCCAGAGGTGGTCGAGAGAGATTTGAGTGAGTTTTTCTCTTTTGGGAAGCTTTTGGGTTGAAAGAATTGACTTTGGTCAACATCCAAAAAATTTGGTACCATATGAGAGTTCTATCAGTTTCGTCAGCTCCAGAAGGTCCATTTTTTACTAGTGGCATGAATTTTATATTGTCACGAGGCCTTCAGCGTGAGTTTGAGTCGTTAGACAAGAAATGTCGCAAAGATTGGCAAATGTTTGACTTCAAACAACATTCTTTGTAAACATGCTTGAATGAGAATTATGTTAGTATGGTTAGCTTTATAATAACAACCTTTGGTTCAGATCCCAAGGTGATCGGGATATGTTTGTGACATTTTGCATTGTGTTGGTGTTTGGTTATTTTATGCTAGTGTTGACTTGGGTCAACTGTAACACCCCAGAAATTTTTTGAGCTAAGACTTGAACCGTCCTTCGTTGTGAGTAGGATTTTACTAAGGAATTTAAAATTTCTTAAGTATTAATGTCAGGTCACTAGATGTAGCACCTCGAGTTTCAAAAAGAACTAAATTGGAAATAGCAAAATCTGAAATTTTGCAAGTTAAGCTAAGTATGAGTTTTGGGTCGACTTCAAACGACCATAACTTCTAGATCAAGATTAGTTAGGTGTGATACCTGATACCGTAGGGAAGATCTTTGAATTATCTTTCCAGCGCCACCGAGTTTGCTCAGTTTCGAGTTTGTATGAGGGAGAGATGTCCATTCGAAGTTAGGCTGTCTAGATAAGGAAAGGCAAAACCGGATTTTAGAGGGGTATTTTGGTCTTTTCCTTACCATATCAGATTTAATTCGCTTTTAGTAATATTTTAGGGGTATAATATGATTAGGTTCAGTTTTATAATCGCAGTTTACGCCTAGGGTTTTAGTTAAAAGTTCAACAAGAGAAAAGAAGAAGAGAGAAGAGGAGAAAAGAGAAAGGATGAAGGCGTTTGTCGACGTTCTTGAGAGTTGTTGCGGATTGTCGCCGTGGGTTTGATCCCTAAGAGGTATGTAAGCTCCAATAGTGTTGGGTTTGTTCACCCACATGCCAAACATATTATTTTCAGCAAAGTTTCATTCTCAAAAAGTTGAAGGATTTAAGTTCTTGATAGGTGTTCTTGAAATTCATTCTAAATCTTGTTTTGTTGGGGTTTTGATGATTTCTTGAGATGAAAGTGATTGTTTTGAGTGGATTAGTGTGTACTTAGGTTGGGTAATTGAATCTAAGGAAAACTTAAGAAAATAAATCAATTAAAAGCGATTTAAAGTCAGAAAACGAGAGGAAAAGTTCGTCAGTTTTGCCTGGGGCAATGCTGGCGCGACGCACCCCCATTGCTCCAGGAAGGCTGGGGCGACGCACCACCAGTGCGCCAGAAACGAGCCCCAGTAAATTGGGGCCTGGCGCGGCGCGCCAGGTACGCGCCCGAATCGACGTTTTTCACCAGTTTTTCATCATTTAGCCTATTTAAGTTATTCTAAAGTGTCCTTACACTTTCTATTGATTCTAACTACTCTAAATGACTTCTAAACATCTAGAAATCATCCATGAACATGAATCATAACCTTGAATCCATAAATCCAAATTCAAGGTAGAGTTAAGTCTTGAGAGTTCTTCCGAACATTTTGAGAAAGTCCCTGTGAGTCTTTTTGAGGAGTCTTCTACAACTTCTAGTAACTTGTTTCAAGACTCGAGCAAGTGAGTATGAGAATGATGAGAATGTATTCATGAGTCTACTTTGTCATCACGAGATCCTTCATATCATGAAACATAACTCTTGAATTCATAATTCACATTAAAGAGAGAGTTAAGAGTAGAGTTCATGAAAGCCTTTGAGTTCAATTGTGAATCCTTTAAGATCAAGTATCAAGTTGAACTAAGTTTTGAGGAAGTAAGTCAGAGAATAAGAAGAGTTGTATACATGAGTTCCATATAGTTATGTAGACCATCGAGTAGAGTTGTTTCATGCCTATAATTTCGCATAAACTTCGTAAGTTGAGCATCTTTCAGAGAAGTGGTATCTTCATGTTCTAAGCCTTTAAGTGTTGAGTTCCTAATCCCTTTTGAGAAGCATCTTTGAGTACTTGAGTTGAATATTTCATGCCCATAATTCTACATGAACACTATAAGTCGAAAAATCTTGAGATGAGTAGTATCATTGAAGTTCTTGAGTTCCAAGTATTGAGTTCTATCTATGGTTATTGAAAACCTTGCATTGAGTCGTTCAAGTCCATAATTCGGCATGAACCATAGCTTAAGAAGTCTTTTACAAATGTTTAAATTTGTTTTAAGACTTAAAGCTTTGAGTTCAGTAAAGAGTAAAGAGTAAAGTTTGAAGTCCTTTTCTTCAAAAGTATATGGGGACTAAGTATTCCCAAAAGAGTTTATAAATGTTTTCACATTTAAATAAGAACGGAAACTGAGATTTCCAAAGAGCTTTCGGGCTAGTTTTCAGGAAAGAGTAATCACTTTCTAAATGAAGCAAGAGAGGAAACTGAGATTTCCAAGATAGCCTTTGAGCTAAGTTTTGAACAATTATCTCAAATCAGCACAAATAAGTATTTTTTTAAAACATAAGAGCTAGTATATTTTTGGGAGTTGTATTGAACACCGATATGGGGGAGAGTTCAGACAACTCACAGCCCCCATAAACCATGTATCCACCACGGGTAGAAAAGGGTCATACTTTTTAGATGAATCCTTTTCACAATAGACTAGTGGATCCACTTAGTAGTTCAGGTCCTATACCTTTGGCCAGGTATAGGATGCGCTGGCAGCGTGAGGAAGATCGTTATATCATCACAATAGCTCTTATCTGATGGTTGTCGGTTAGAGAAACTCCCACAGAAGTTATTGTATTTTATTGATATTTTTACATACATCTCTGAGTTCATATTGTATCGTTGCATACATACAGTTATCATTGTATTTATAAATACACAGAGTTGAAAAACCATGTTTTGAACAACTTTTCTTTATATTGCACATGTCTTTAAATTGCTTTATATTGAAATGAGTCCAGTTATGTTGAGTATTTCAAGTTGAATACCTTAAGTTGAGTATCTTGAGTTGATTTGTGCTTCATTGAGTCGAGTATCATATCTTTGAAGTTGAGTATCTAATCCTTGAGTGGAGTATCTTATTATTAAGTTGAGTTGAGTTGAGTGAGTTTGAAAAGAGGTAAGTATGTTTCCTTTTTATTAAGTTCAAGCTTATGTTATGATTTAGAATTCCCCTTACATGCTCGTACATTTCACGTACTGAGCCATTTGGCCTCCATCTTCTCATGATGCAGACACAGGTATTCAGGATCATCAACAGGAGCTTCGTTGATACATCCGAGAGTTCGAGTTAGCTATGGTGAGCCTCCTTACTTCCAGAGGATTTCATTTACCTTTTAGTTATATCAGTTGTTAGGATGTCGTGGGTCTTGTCCCGACTTTCATCGTTATCAGTTAGAGGCTTCATAGATAGTCAGTATAGTTGAGAAGTCTGTATTATTCATTTATTTTATTAAATGTTTTAAAGACTTAAGTTGCCTATTTTATGGCGAGTTGAATATATTATTTTATTCAGAATTTTTCATTTGAGTTAAAGCTTTGTATTTCAGTTTCATGAATTTTATTCAGTATTTAAGCTTTGTATGCTTAAGTTAGTCTTCCGCTTGTAGTCAGTCAAGATGAGGGTTCGCTTGGGCACCAGCAATGGTCTTCGAGTATCGGCCACGTCCAGGGTGTAGACTCGGGTCATGTAAAACTTGGTATCAGAGCATAGAGTTTAAGTGTCCTAGGGTTTCTATGAAGCCATGTCAAGTAGGATCTTGTTTATGGTTGTGAGGGCCCCACTTCTATAAATGAGGGACTGCAGACATTTAAGAAAAGTTTCCCTTCTTTCATACTCTTAATCGTGCAATAGAGTTATGTCATAGAGACTTATTTTAACTCGTGCGTTTCTCAGAATTCATTCAACTACCCAGCATACTAGAGGTGGTTGAAAAGCAGGGTTAGTTCTTTGTCGATGAGTTGTTCTTAGTAAGAATTTTGAGGAAGTCATGAGGGACAGAAGCCCAAGAGTAAGTTAAGTGTTCAGTTTCAGAGGAATGCACCCATAATTATATGAATCGTGCGTTTGAGCTAAAAACGAGTTGTACTCTTTTCCTTAAGCATTGTTTCAGCTGAGATCCTTATGAGGAGGTATGTTTAGAGCTTGGGTAATATTTCTACCCCAAAAGAGTAACATAAGTTACGAGATCATGAGCAGTAGTAGCAAAAGAGCCTAGATTTAGAGGAAAGTATGTAGAGGTTTAGTAATCTAAGTAAGGGAATTGGTGTTTTGAAGAGCTATATTACCATAGTCATGTACCCAGTAAGTTATTGATGAAGAGTTTTCCCTTATGGGTAGCCTAAGAAGTGATGAGTTGTGCAGATAGCATCATAGAAGGTAGAGTGTGTTTTAGCTAGAAAGGAGTTTGCGATGAAGTGTAATTGTGTAGGTAATGGCCAAGTGTATGTGTTGAATAGAAGCACAAAGTATTCATGAAGGGATATATATAAACTAGGCTTATGATATGTTTGAGAGGGTCATGATGTTCAGAAGGTTATAGAACTGATCAAGTAATGAGGTATGGTATGGTAGGAGATCAATCGTATTGATATTCGGGTTTAGTAATGAACATTAAGCTTGAATTTGAGATGAGTATCATGATCCAAAGAATGGAACCATGAGGGTGATGATGTTAGTCTTGAGATTTGATCTTGTAGACCTGGCATAGAGTATGTGAGGAATTGAAATGTTAGCTCCAATGAATATAAGTGGTGCAGGTGAGAGACCCTAACCTTTAGATAAGGGTAGTGAAATGTGGCTAAGTCACGAGAGTAAAAAGAGCATTAAGAGCATGTACACCAGTTAGAGATGATGGAACAGGTCCATATCTTTCAAGTGTTAGCTTTAGACCTAAGGGGGAGATGTCGAGATGAGAAATCAAGTCAAGTGTTTGAGAGTAAGATAGTAATGAGTTCCAAAGAGTTTGCGAGATATCTTTTTCAGAGGTCATTTTAGTAATTGAGTGATTTTAGAAAGAGAAGGTTAACGATCCTATCGTTATGATGATGGTGTGATAGTTCCATATAAGGTTGTAAATAAGGAGGAAGATTAGAATGAGGTTTTACTATGAGAAATATTTAAATGAGAGTCCTTAGTTGGCTCTGAAGGAGTTGTTAGTAGGAGTCCATGGAATTGCTAGAGTACTAAGCTTGAATGTGGTGGTAAGGAGCAATGGTCTTGGGATAAGATTCCCTATAGAGAGGTATAGAACCTGAACCTAAGGATTTGGTTTAAGCTTGAATATAGTGAGAGCGTACCATTAGCCTCAAACCTTAGTAAGAGTAACCCGTTCCATACCCAGTCCAGTCGTCATTCGAGGACGAATGATCCCAAGGGGGAGATATTGTAACACCCCAGAAATTTTTTGAGCTAAGACTTGAACCGTCCTTCGTTGTGAGTAGGCTTTTACTAAGGAATTTAAAATTTCTTAAGTATTAATGTCAAGTCACTAGATGTAGGACCTTGAGTTTCAAAAAGAACTAAATTGGAAATAGCAAAATATGAAATTTTGCAAGTTACGCTAAGTATGAGTTTTGGGTCGACTTCAAACGACCATAACTTCTAGCTCAAGATTATTTAGGTGTGATACCAAATACCGTAGGGAATATCTTTGAATTATCTTTCCAACGCCACCGATTTTGCTCAGTTTCGAGTTCGTATGAGGAAGATATGTCCATTCGAAGTTGGGTTGTCTAGATAAGGAAAGGCAAAACCGGATTTTAGAGGGGTATTTTGATCTTTTCCTTACCCAATCAGATTTGATTCATTGTTAGTAATTTTTTAGGGGTATAATCTGATTAGGTTTAGTTTTATAATCTTAGTTTACGCCTAGGGTTTTAGTTGAGTGTTCAAGAAGAGAAAAGAAGAAGAGAGAAGAGGAGAAAAGAGAATGGATGAAGGCGTTCGTCGATGTTCTTGAGAGTTGTTGCGGATTTTCGCCATTGATTTGATCCCTAAGAGGTATGTAAGCTTCCATAGTATTGGGTTTGTTCACCCACACGCCAAACATATTATTTTCAGCGAAGTTTCATTCTCAAAAAGTTGAAGGATTTAAGTTCTTGATAGGTTTCTTGAAATTCATTCTAAATCTTGTTTTGTTGGGGTTTTGATGATTTCTTGAGATGAAAGTGATTGTTTTGAGTGGATTAGTGTGTACTTAGGTTGGGTAATTGAATATAAAGAAAACTTGAGAAAATAAGTCGATTAAAGCTTTGTATCCTTGAGTTAGTCTTCCGCTTGTAGTCGGTCAGGATGAGGGTTCGCTTGGGGACCAGCAATGGTCTTCTAGTGCCGGTCACGTCCAGGGTGTAGACTCGGTTCGTGACATTAATATTCTACCGAGACAATATTTGTTGGTTTTTTATGAATTTCATTGAGTCCAAAATTTTGATTTTGGTAGGGTAGCATAGCTTGTTTGCGTTCATGGCCAAGTTCCGAATGAATCTCGAGGACCCGTTTGGAGACGTTTTCACCTTAGGTTTGGTTGATTCCAAAGATGCTGGTGTGAGTTCTTTAGCTACGCCCAAGCCTATTAAGTAGTAGCCGCTTTAGCGGTGGAAGGCCACCTAGGTTTGATCGCTTAAGAGGCATCAAGACCGCTTTAGAAGTAAGCGCTTAAGCGGCCCCGAACCGCTTTAGTGGTAGAGGCCATCTAAGGCTTATCCGCTTTAGCGGCCAATCAACTATTTATCCAGTGGTCGCTTAAACGGCCACTTGACCGCTTTTGCAACCATTGTTGGGATTATACTCTCTTTCTCTCCTTCATTCTTTTGAAAGAATCCATTGTTGAAGGAGCTCATTTCTTAGTGAGTGTGCTCGTACCTCGGCCAATCTCATCAAATTAAAGGTTAATTTCTTCTTTTTCACTTTCTAATCTTGATTGTAGCTTCATTTATGTAATTCTCTTTCATTTTGAACCTAATTTTCCTTGTTTTTAAATTCTTAAAGTTTAGTTTACGGACCTGTAATGACCCGTTAGGTCATTTTGAGAACTAGTCATCTCTCTTTCATAAAAGACTATTTTCCGTAAATTTTAAATGGGAATCTTGAACTATTTGTTTAACTCTAGTTAAATAAATTGTCTGATAATTTTTAGATCATTAATTTAATTTGTGACTAATGGGATAAGTCTATAATTTATTTAAGGGAAAAAGGTCTGAAATATATCCAAACTTTGTTCGAAATTGCTGAAATGATTTCAAACTTTGGGCACGACCTATTATCCCATGCACTATTAAATAGTTTATTTTAAAGATATATAAGTGTCCAGTTGGACAAGTTACTATTTAAAATGATGCAATGTTTATGATGTTCACGTGGGCACCTATATACCTTTAAAATGCACTACTAAATAGTACAGGGGGTAATAGGTTCAGCCCAAAGTTTGGAATTGTTACAATAATTTCGTTCAATGTTCGGATATATTTCAAACACTTTTTTCTTTATTTAATACCTTATATCACTTGACCCATATTTATTAAAATAATTTGATAGAATTTGTCACTTTTAATATATAATTAATTTAGAAACGAAAAGAAAGGAAAACAGAAATATTTACCTGGAAAAAAAAATTACCTGGGCAAAGCGGCGGCCGGTGTGGGAACCGACTACTTCACATCCAGGTAACAACAACAACAACAACAACAATAACAATAACCAACAACAATAACAATAATAAAAACAACAACAACAACAACAACAACAACAACAATAACCAACAACAATAACAATAACAATAACAATAACAAAAACAACAATAATAATAGTAATAGTAATAATAATCATGTATTTCCTTACTGTATGTGATAGGGAGTAATATAACTTGGTGATTGGTTGACTTATTCATATTGAATGATCCAAATGAGGAAAAATAATAATAAAAGGCAACTTGATTGTATATTGATGTGTAATGTGTTGAGAATAATATAGAAGGTTTATTGATTCATTGTGATGTTTTATCATGATTGTATTGTTGAAATTGGGCATTGATACGGAATTGGTCATCTCCTCATTATTTGTGAACATGTCATTCGCATTGGTTCTGAGACATGGTTGTAAAAAATGTTATGTGAATTGAGGAAGAATAAGAAATTAAAGAGGATATACCATTTTGAGGGACGTGTCACATGTTGCGACAGACATTATGATT
>JAJOOH010000759.1:0-33722 GCA_029582605.1 Solanum gracilifrons
ATATGTATTAAACGGGTAATCAACTCACACTCCCAACATCATGAAATGGTAATCACCTCATATTTAACTAATTAGGAGTAAGGGAAGTCACCTTACATTTCTATCATGCAAGAGGTCATTTAGGGTAATCACCACAAGCCTCATCATAGTTCATATTGTTAGGACTTAGATTCAGTTTAGGTAAATGAACCATTCAAACTAGAATCATTCTGTGAGAGAACCTTTCATGTCATATCATATTCATACATAGCTACCATATCTATAATTCGACTTTAGACATGCAAATCATCATGACTCAAGTGATTCTATCACTTCACATATTCAATCATTCATTAGGTAGATTAGGTAGGTAAATATCAATCACCACAACTCTGTCCATTTAAGCTTGTATTCTAATTTAGACTTTAGTCTCAAAGCATTTTCATTAATAGTTAAGCATATTATCTTCACTCTAAAGCCCTAACTATTCTGATCACAATCCTTACTTTCAAGATTTCTTTCTTAATCTCTTCTTTATACCTAGATATTTAGGTATTTTGATCACTTCTTTCATTACTAAGTCATTCCAGTCACAACTGATCATAAAGGTTCAATTCCAACTTTACTAGTTAAGATTCATCATATATAATAGAGTCTAGTTCAATACATGTTTATATGATCCTAACATTGAACAATTACTATCCATGACTTTGATTCAGGAATATTACTCATGAACCTTCAATTTCACCTCTAATAGCATAAACCCACAAATATCACATTCATCATATAGAATATGGTTTACCATAGAAATCACATGAATATATCATAATATCATAACTCAATGTTAATACAATCATAATTAGGTATTATCCACTAGATTGGAATAATACCTAAGCCTTACCCACAATGTAAGAAGAACCCTAACTAGAATTGGGTTTTTGACTTCACAATTGGGGGAATTCTTGAGGGCTCTATGGGTCGAAGAACCCATAGATGAATAAGTTAAACATACCTTAAATCAAAGCCCTACTAAGCTTGAATCAATTGATCATTTGTTCTTGACCCTCGCTTTAAGATTTATCTTCTTCTTCAAGTCATGGGTTTTCTAGAGAGAGAAATATTTGAGAGGATGGTGTTTTGGGATCTTGATTTGGGTATTATGATAAACTGACTTAAATGGGTGTTTAAAGGCATAAAATATATTATATAGAGGTTTTAGGACTAGCTAAAATGACCCCACCCCAAAACTCCCACGTTTGGAAGTTCTCACTAACTCCCCACATGAGAGCCTACTGCCAATTCCTTCAATAGAGGCACCACGGGTTGTGGTCCTCACCACTGACCGTGGTCCTGGTCTTGGGACCAGTAGCTAGGCCTTGTTTCAAGCCTCCACAAAACCAAGGGATGACTAGAAGAACTCCCACAATCCATGGTTAAGACCACGAGTTGTGGTGTAGGTCGTGGTCCCTAGGTAGTGTCTTGGCCTTAAGGCCTTGACCTCCAAAATTCTAAGGGGACTTCACGAGGCCCTTCACGAACCGAGGTCAAGACCACTGGTCATGAATGTGATCGTTAACAAGGGTTAGGTATTGCCCTAAAAAGTCTTGGCTCCCCTCATCCTAAGGCATCTTCACGACCCTTCGCACGAACCATAGTCAAGAACAATGGTCAAGAAGTGGCTCGTGAAGGTAAGCCACTTTGAGGCAGCCCTTAGGGAGCTACTGCCTGGGCCTCACGTACCATACCATGAGCCGTGGTCCACACCACTGACCATGGTGGTGGTCGTGGTCTTGAGGTAGTGTGCTCACCTCTTGGGGTAGCCTTCCCCTTTGGCTTAGGCTTTGCCCATTGCCTTGGCACTTGCCCTTGCAACCCTCACTAAAACTCTAAATGGTCTTCTAAACTACAGGGTATAACACGTGCCTTGATGTTTTACCCCCAAACTCCTCGTTCTAAGTACGGGAAGTCTCATCCACGACTCTAATCCACATATATCACACTCTAGAACCCTAGCTAGAAGTTTTAGTTTGGTTTACTAGTTTCCGGGGGATTACCATATCTCCCCCTTGGGAACATTCGTCCTCAAATGACATTTCTAATCACTTCTTACGGGAAACGACTCAAGACTAGCAGCCCATCATGCATGCAGCATATCTAATGCACATAAACAGGGAGGAAAATTTCAACTCCCACTAAACATACTCAATGCAACACAAGGAAGTAGGAACTACACCTAACAACCCATTTATGCATAAAATTCTCATAACTAGTCATGTTCAAGAAGGAACTACCATCTCCTAGTCATAGCCTGCTCAACATACTCTCATAGATCTCATATGCAATTTAGTTTTCAGCAAGTATTCATTCAAGGAGGAATGTTTCAACTCCAATGTAAAGCATGCTCATTAATTCATCTCATGAAGTCCATATGCAACTCTACTCACATGCACTACAACATGAGAAAACTAATACATATAAGTCATTTCTAACAAAACCTAAGCATTTTCATGAACATGCATATTAGGTAATCATGGCAATATATAAACACACAATAACCTTGTTAAATAGGCACACTATCACCCCCTTGGGAGTAAGCCTACACAATCACTTCTAAACATCTTTTCATAACAAAAAGGCAATAATGAAGCATCATTCATACTAGAGGCAACATCAAAGTGTATCACTTCTAATCTATCAAGTCATAAAAGACAAGTAACACTGGAATCTTGATAAAGCATGAAAACACATACCGGAAGGGACATGAGGAGATCATTCATGATCACCTCTAGATTGGAGAGCTTAAGATCTATTCTTCATTGGATCACTCCTTCCCAAACTAATTAGACCGGAGGAAGGGTAGGGTTGAGACCTACGACGACTATCCTCTTCATTTCTAGCAACCTTAGGGGATTGACTTATCTTGTGGCCCAACTCACCACAACCAAAACAAACATTAGAACCCGCTAAGCATTTATCCTTATGCCTTCTATCACACTTACTACACCCCGGTAATAGAATCTCACTACCATCATCTTGAGACTCGGGGTTAGACACCCTCTTTTGGTTAAACTTAGGAGTACTTGAGGGACCTTGCTCAGGGAGCTTTTGTCTAAACCTAGGGCAACCATGTCCATCCGACTCATCACCCAAGGACTTCTCATCATCCAACCTAGACCTCTTTTTCTCCTTAGATTCTTTCTCAAGTTTTGACTCTTCCATTCGCTGGGCGAAAACCATGAGACATGAGATATCCATATCATCTATAAGCATTGCCTCACGAAATTTATTTTCTACTAATTTGGATACTCCCATCATGAAATAGTTCATCTCTGCTCTTGAATTCTCCACTAAGGTTGGGGCATACTTAGAGAGTTGAGTAAACTTTAGGGTATACTCTTAAACACTCATGCTACCTTGCTTAATGTTGATAAACTCTTGCATATTAGCCTCCCTCAACTTTAGGGGAAAGAACCTATCAAGGAATGCCTCTTCAAACACCTTCCATTCTATGGGACCCGATTCTACCGGTCTTCTCCCTTTTCATTGACCTTACCATATTTGAGCTACCCCTTTCCATTGGTAAGCGGCTAACTCCGCTTTCTCTACCAGGGTCACCCCCATGATATCAAGAATCTTACACAACTCATCTATAAACTCCTTACGGTCTTCCTCCACCTTGGAGCCATAAAATTCCAGAGGTTTCATCTTAATAAACTCCATCACTCTTCAGGCTGTAAAATTCACATTAGGGTTCATATGAAGTCCCAATATCCTTACTGCCTTGGGCCGTCATAGCTTGAGCTTGAGTTGTCACGGCTTGAAATTGAGCCGTCATGGCTTGAGTCAATGTTTGGAGAGCCGACCTTAATTCCAAATTTGTCATAGCCGCCTCATCAATAGGACCTTGAGGTACTTGATGGACTTGGGGACCTTGTGGAGGAACATCTTGCTCCTCACTGCATTCCTCACCTCTCCTAGCATTTACCCTTGTATTAACCATACCCTAAAAAACAACGAGCACGGATTAGAAGAACGTCCTACTAAAGCCAAACTCAATGGAATGATTTAGAGAAAGAAGCAGTGTGATTTCCTAAACATCTAATAGCCTCCTATTCCGAAATGTGGCGCGCTTCATATTTATGAGCAAGACTCTACTAGATGTGGTTTGAGACAATCCTAGAACAACGCTAAACGTGTTCTCTGATTACCAAGTTTGTCACGACCTAGGGGTACCCTCTAGACGTAACCAAGGCATACTTTACCCCGAAATGGTCTCATACAACCCCTTAGCATAATCATAAGATGAGATACTAGAAAAGTACGGAAAATTTAAAACTTCTTTTATCTATACAATCGAAAGCATTTTCATAAAGTAACCGAAAGTCTTTACTACACTTTTGTCTCAAACCGACTAATATAACTGTTGAATAATACTCTTGGGATACAGCCCATACAAAGTCTAAAACATAAAAGAAATGACATAAAGGGAACATAATGGTTTTGTCCTCGAAGCTATGAGGACTCACCAATTCTTCAACTCTTCTTGCTCCTTAAAAACCTAGCCTTCAATGGTACTCAATATCCGAAACCCTACATTTGATTATAATGTAGGGAAAGTATGTGTTAGTACAAAATGTACCAAGTATGATAGCTAGCACAACATCATAAAAGCATCTCAAAATGGTAAGTCAACATTAGACATAAACATAAGAGATAATAACATAGTCATAGCAGAATCTTCATCATAAGCATCATATATTCATAAGTCAACATAAGACATAGTCAATAAGGATAAGAGTTAGTCGTAATCATAATAAGCATAATTGACTCTTAGTCATCTATACCATAATAGCACGATTCTCAAGTACCTTAAAAGCATACATGTGCAAAGCATGAATAGCATCCCATAATACCACCTAAGCAAAGTTCCCCTTTTTAGTCATCTCAATCATAGTCTATATACTTGATGAAGTCTTAGGCTTTCATATTATATGAGTACTAAAATCTTAAGTAACCTCAAAGCACACTTGTGCAATGCATGAAGGGCATCCCATAATACCATTCACACTAAGCATAACCTTGAAGTAACCATATGCATACTTACAATTCATTTGGTCTCATTCTTTAACTTACTTCAAATAGACAAGGGAACTATCACCTTTAGTCAATCATATCATGTGAAGGAGGGAAACTATGTTAAAATCCTATCTAAGCATACATCAAATAAGAGAAACACCTCATGAGTAACCTTAAGGTAATCTTGTGCCATGCATGAACAAGACTCCATAATCCAACCCATGCTAAGCTAGATACTTTAGGTTCATCATTCACAATATTTATTAACATAGTAAAGACAAGTGTAATCACCTCTTAGTCATGCATGAAGTGGAGAGGTATCTAAACCTAAAAATCCAAACTATTCATGCTCCTGTTCACAAAAATAGGCGGGGTAACCTCAAGGCACAAATGTTTAGTTCATGATGAAAGACAAGGGGAATCACCTCAAGCCACACACACACACACACACACACACACACACACACACATATATATATATATATATCATGTAATCATATAAACATGGGTAATCACCTCTTTCACACATACTAAAAAATCATAAAGACAAGGGGAGTCTCCACAAGTCACACAACTTAATGAATCATAGGTATCCACCTCCATCTCCATTTAAAGGTGATATAGGTATTCGCCTCCATATCAATTCTAAGGTGATATACGTATTCTCCTCCATATCAAGTTTCATGTGTAATGTAGGTATTCGGCTCCACATCAACACATAAGGAACATAGGTAATTGCCTATATGATCAACAAAAAGGCTAATGGGTAATCACTTCTTGCATTGGGAGTTGCACAGATATATATAAAAAGGATAATCACCTCACACTCCCAACATCATGACATGGGTAATCACCTCATGTTTAACTAATTAGGAGTAAGGGAAGTCACCACACATTCCTATAATGCAAATGTCATTTAGGGGAATCACCATAAGCCTCATCGCATTTTATAATCTTAAGACTCAGATTCATTTTAGGTGAACAAACCTTTCAACCTAGAATCATTCTATGTGAGAGAACCTTTCATGTCATATCATATTCATATATAGATACCATATGTAGAATTCTACTTTAGACACGTAAATTATCATGACTCAAGTGATTCTATCACTCACATATTCAAGCATTCACTAGGTAGATTAGGTAGGTAAAGATAATCCACCACGCTCTATTCATTTAGGCTTCTATTCTCATTTAGACTTTAATCTCAAAGGCTTAACATCAATATATAATCATATTAGCTTCACTCTAAAGCCCTAACTATTATGATCACAAGCCTTACTTTCAAGCTTTCGTTTTTAATCTCTTCTTTATACCTAGATTTCAAGGTATTTTGATCACCTCTTTCATTAAGTGATTCTAGTCACAAATGATCATAAAGGTTCAATTAATCATATATAATAGAGCCTAGTTAAATTAATTTTTTTATGATCCTAACTTTGAACATATACTATCCATCACATTAATTTAGGACGTTTACTCATGAACATTCAATTTCACCTTTAATGGCATAAACACACAAATATCACATTCGTCAAATAGACTAAGGTTTACCATAGAAATCACATGAAATCATCATAATATCATGATTCAATTTTAATACAATCATAATTAGGTATTATCTACTACATTGGAATTATACCTCACCCCTACCCATAATGTAAGAAGAACCCTAGCTAGAATTGGGATTTTGACTTCACAATTGGGGAGATTCTAGGGTGCAATATGGGTGGAGGAACCCATAGATGAAAAATCTAAACATATCAATGGAGCCTTTGCTCTTGACCCTAGCATTAAGCTCTATCTTCTTCTTCAAGTGTTCTGTTTTCTAGAGAGACAAATATTTGAGAAGAGAGTGTTTTGGGGTCTTGATTTGGGTCTTGTGATAAAGTGACTTAAATGGGTGTTTAAAAACTTAAAATATCTTATATAGGGGTTCAGGACTAGGTAAAATGACCCTAGCCCAAAACTCCCACGTTTGGAATTTCTCACTAACTCCCCACATGGCAGCCTACTATCCAAGCCTTCATGAGAAGCACCACGGGTCGTGGTCCTCACCACTGACTGTGGTCCTTACCATGGTCTTGGGACCAGTAGCTAGGCCTTGTGTCTTTGCCTCCACAAAGCCAAGGGATGACCACGAGACCTCCCACGATCCATGGTCAAGACCACGAGTCCTGGTGTAGGTCATGGTCCCTAGGCAGTGTCTTGGCCTTAGGGCCTAGACCTCCAAAAGTTTAAGGGAACTTCACAAGGCCCTTCAAGAGCCGTGGTCAAGCCCACTATTCGTGAAGGTGGTCGTGAACAAGAGTTAGTTCTTTGACTAAAATGTATTTACTTCCCTCATCCTAAGGCATCTTCATGAGCCTTTCCACGAACCGTGGTCAAGACCACTGGTCGTGAAGGTAATCCACTTTGAGGCAGCCCTTAGGGATCTACTACCTTGGCCTCACGAACCACACCACGAGGCATGGTCCACACCACTTGCCGTGGTGGTGGTCGTGGTCTTGAGGCAGTGTACTCACCTCTTGGGCAGCCTTGGCTTTTGTCATAAGCTTTTCCCCGTGCCTTGGTACTTGCTCTTGCAACCCTCACAAGAAATCTAAATGGTCTTCTAAAATATGGGGTATAACACGTGCCTTGATGTTTAACCCCTAAACTCCTCGTTCTAAGTACAACAAGTCTCATCTACGACTCTAATCCACATACATCACACTCTACAACCCTAGCTAGAGGCTCTAGTTTGGTCTACTAGTTTCAAGGGCATTACAGTAGATCTACCTGAAGGCGTGAATGCTCGAAGGCTCGAGTAAGCAAGGATGCCTATGCAGGTTTGGAATCAACATTAACCTTCAGGAATGTATCCACCAGAGCTGCTCTCCTCTTCTTATCTGTCTCATCCCGTGTGTAGTCGGCCTCTATGCGCTGGATATCGGTAGAAGATGTGGGGGTAACCTTAATATCCCTCTTCTCGTCAAGAGGAACACCAGCCTGCCGACACAACTCTTTGATAAGCATTGTGAAACAGAGGGATGTATGGCGCTGCTTGGCCCTAATGTCCATCTCCTGCTCTATAATCAGCCCCAAGTTAAGCCTCTTCCTGGCTGGAATTGATCTAAGACAGGCTGCCTTTTGGTGGTGGAGGATGGACTCATTCTACGAGGGCATGATAGAACTACTGATGAACCCGAACCAATACCAAGCACCTATATTAAGTACTTCTTCTCAATAGGGGATCTGACCTTAATCCACCTCGGGGTGGGGTCAGAAATGAGGGGAGCTAGCCAGCCCTTTAGGTCATCTAGAGTCTGCGTTATAGCCATGCCCTCATAATCACGTTCAAACCTTGTACCTCTGTCAAGTTCAACATTGATATCATCGTTGTTACATCCCACTGTTCTCCCCTATACAATTACAGATGCCACCGGTCTGAAGGCACTAGCCTTCTTCTTTCCCTGGGGTACTAGATGACCATACACCGTGTAGAACTCTCTGACCCATGTGGGGATGTAAGAACCACGGGGTCTGGTGAATATGTAAAATTTGTGGAACCGGAGAGTGTCCAACACCAAAAGATACCTGTCCACCACACCTTCTGTGGACAGTCTTTTTTCCTCCAGAATGGTCCTCAATTCCTTGGCCTTTAGCCTAATGAGTAGTCGGGGAGGAGGACCTTGAATTTGTAGTGCTTGGACCACCGTTTGTGCCTGAGCTCGCACTGTATCAGCAGGATGAGGGGTAGACTCTGGGATCCTAGACGAATCTTGATGAACTCTGGCACGAATGTCAGCTCGTCGGGTCTGAAGTGGTTGGCCATCCTCTAGCTCAGAGAATGAGGCCTGAGAATTAAAAGAATCCCCATCACTATCGGAGTTTTGCTCTAGTCTCTCAGTGACGGGCGTTTTTCCCTTACCCTTGCCTCCTTTCGGAGGTCCTTTCTTGCATGTTTAGAGGAAGAAAGTTCTCCCTCATTGATCACAATTCCCCGTGCTCGTTTTTAGGGCTGTATCCCACTTTAATCCCAGTTGGTCCTAGCCATATCTGCCAAACACATCGAAAAGAGTTAGAAATAGTTCAAGAAAATTTGCAGAAAGACTCACCGAACTAGTTAGCGCGTCACCGAGTCACGTAGACGAGTGAAATCGGGCTCGCCGAAAGGACTGGCCTGAAAATTTCCTAGAAATAAGGCAGGTCGGCAATATTTAGGGCCCTTCGATGAATCGCCGACACTACCATGCGAGCTCGGACTAGCCAGCTAAATATTATAGTGTGATTTAGTGGTTAGGGGCGCAGAAAGGGCGATCAAAGGGACCTTTTGGTGAGTCACCAAGTAAACTCAGCGAGGTAAGACTTCCCGCTAAAAGTTACTGACTCTAACTAAGACAAATTGAGAAATTAAAAGCAATCCAGAGGGACATTGGCGAACAACCGAGTAGGTTGGCGCGACCCAGCTCGCCAAATTGCCCAACGTGCCTATTTTCAACCCCTACTCCCAAAATCAAGCCCGGAGCCCCCGAAATTAAAATCAAACACACATAATATGCAATTCACACAAGACCCACAAGACCCATGCCTCCGGAGTACTCAGACTTCGCTCAATTTGGCCAAAATTGGCCATTTGATGACTTTTGCCCTTAAGAATGATGTCACATACCCTATCATTGGGCAAATTACGTCATTTTTCTCAATTAGGGGTTACTAAGACTTTACCCAACATAAAATAACTGCAACCTAACAAATTAAGGATCAATTTTAACGCACGAAACATGGGAAATCATTATTTCAAGCAATTAGTCAAAAGTTTGAAACATGGAATAGGTGAATTTGATACACTAGGCGGCAATGAATCCGAATCCGATCACGAGATCAACACACAAAAAGTGATAAAAATGGGAAAATATGAAAAACGTAGAGTGCAGGTGAGAGAGTACGGGGTTAGAAATAAGAGAATGCGAGAGATTTTGAAAATTTAAAATGTTTGGCCTTTTAAAACCTCTCAGTTTGCAGCCCTTTCAGCAGTATTAGTCGACCCCGTTAAACCACTCGACTATAAGCTGAGTGGTAACTTACCTCCCCGAGGTTTATAGGACCTCCAGTCAAATTGTGGGTCCAAACAACGAACAAAATTGGGCAGGCCGACTTGTTTGGCGTGTCGCCAATTCAGCCATTGGACTGTCGAGTTTAACGGACTCCCACTTCAAATTTTGTGGGTGCAACGACAGTCCAAGTTGAGCTCGCCGACCTCTTCACAGAGTCGCCGGCTGGACTCTTGGCTCGCCAACCTATACTTTTCAAACATATTCCACTTTTCAACCAGAAAAATTAACACCCGTTATTTAAAAACAAACACAAAGCATTAAAAACTTGGGTTGCCTCACAGGAAGTGCCTTAGTTCACGTCGTGGCACGACACAAGTACACATTCAAACTTCATTCTTGGGGTTTGCCATGGTATCACTAGGCAAAAACGCTTGTTGTATTGGGTTTATATGCGAAATTTTTTGACCTATTTGGGTGTCCAGCTGTTTAATCGAGATAGAATGAGAAGTCACCGTCTGGTTTTAGAGTTGATACATCCTTCTTCATTTCTTTCAAAATTTTATCGTACCCTTCAACCTTGTTGAGAATTCGTGAAAGAATATATTTTGTACGGCCACCCTCAAAATCTTTGGGCTTTTGATGCTCATGGGGAAGAATATACATATCCTTCTCCCCCTCGCCTTCCTTCCAAGTGGCGTTACGATCACACAAATCTCTATTACGATCTCTCCAGCCCTCATCTCTATTCCAACTTTGATTTCCACCTGACCTTAGTTAGTTAGCACGATAACCTCCTTATTGGCTGGCTAGGAAGTTCACTTCCTCATTCTACAACGTTTCAAATTTGGCTTCATCCAGGTTTACACCATCAACACCCACAACATTAACACTCCTCGTACCAGCACCCATGACATTTTTGACAAAGATTTCCAGCTGGGTCATCATCTTTGCCATGTTTTGATCTCTCTCTTGATCTTTTTGAATCTGCTCCTATGTCATTTTATAAGTAAGAGGAAAGACTTGGTCTTCGCGAGTGTACCACGCTCGGTTAATTTTGTTCATGCAATCAAGGACTTCGAATGCTATTGCATTAAGCCACCCGGAGAAATTTAATCAGCCACTCTTTTTTTCACCGAGTCAAGGCTTCTATAGAAGTATTGTAGCAGTACATTATCGGGAAATCCATGAGTTGGCATTGCAGCACCATCTTTTTAAACCTCCGCCAAGTCTTATGGATTGGATCACCCTCCAATCGTTTGAAGCTTTGGATACTATCCCTAAGTGTCATCATCTTCTAAGGAGGGAAAAATCGCAATTAGAATGCAGTCATAAGCTCGTCCCCTAAAGTGATAGAATATCTTGGCAACTCAGCTAACCACTTGCATGCCTCTCCCAATAGAGAAAATGGGAACAACCTTAGCGGGACCAATTCTTACGATATGTTCTTAAATGAGAACAGTCCATAGACGTCAACAAAGTTCCTGATATGCTCATGGGATCCTCATGAGCTAGCCCTCCAAACAAACCCTTCAGTTGAAGGACCTGAAGCATAGTGCTTGTGATGTTAAACACATTATTCCCTTCAGCTAGAGGGAAATGAATAGCCCCAACACCACCCATTTGGGCTGGGTCATTAATGTTGGAGTCATTGACATCATTGAGGTTTCCGGTATCATCTTGGTGGCCTACTTGGCTACCATTACTTCCGTTAACGCTCATTTCCTCGTATGTTTTAACAAGCAACACAAGAACCAAAAAAAAAAGTAAGTAGATTCAACTATAACTAACAAGAACACAATTCAACTACACCATATCAATTTCAAACAACACCACTCCCCAGCAGTGGCGCCATTTTGATTTAACGTTTCATGCACACCTCATCCATATATAGGTGTCAAGGATCGTAAATTAGTATAAAACCCAACTAAATGAGTTGGGCTCGAATCCCATAGGGAGAGGTATATGTTTAGAATTCAATTAAGTAGTATGCATGTGGTTTAATCAGCCATAGGAATAGAAATTATCGAAAAAGACATTAATCAAATAAAAGTGTGACACAAATATCAAATGGGGGTTTTGATTTGCAATTATCAACTACACATCAGTCACACACAATTCAAAATAACAATAAGGAGATAGATTCTTGGGATGTGATCGATTATAGGCAAATTTCGATATATGGGTAATTCAAACTACTAGTAAACAACTGAAAATCAGTGAGTAGGATAGACTATAAGAGATATAGCTTTCTCTCAAACAACTACCCCAATCAACAAGGAAGACAATGAAGAACAACTCACACCTTAATACATCCATTCTTTCAAAATAGATGGATAGAATTGGGTTTAGGATTCACTTTCTCGGCCCAACCCAACACCCACAGATTATCAAACAATAATTTTAGGTCTAAAACCCTCTCTCGAGCAAGCCAAGAATACAAAGGTAGAGTTGCATTTGCAATACAACTCATAAATTAACCCATAGTTAATTATTAAACTCATTTTAATTAAGTATTTAAACTAGTAATTGACCGTACCCACAAACTAAGTCAACCCATAATCACATGATCACACCCCAAGAATTGGGGTTTTACCCAAGCATCATAAAAGGTAAAAAAGTATTACCGAATCGATTAGCCATCACCTGGGTAAGAGAGATTTAGTCTTTACAATGCTCAATTTGATGAATATTCGAAGCCCACTTCCAAAATCTCTAAATTGAATCTCTAAGGTTCTTCAAAAACTAAGAAAAACTCTAGAGAAAACTATTTTGAATGTTCCAAATAAAAATAGATACTCAAGATATTAAACTAAATGTTCAAAAAATAAGCCATGATGGGCCATTCGGTAAATTAAGTCAGGCTTACCGAACAACTAGGAGAGCGGCCCTTTGACCTCTTCTATCACCTTTTCGCCTTGGAATTTAGCATCCTGGTCTGTAACTTTGGCCAATCAATCATGGCTTCGCGAAACTACTCGGCGATCTGCCGACTGCTCCTTTTCATCGCTGACTTGGTTCTTTCCTTCAGGGCTTGGTACACTAGAACTTTAGGCGGTCAGATAGCCACTCGGCGATTCGCCAAGTGCCCTTGGCGATCACCAGTCTTGCCTTTCTTAATTTCTTAAGTTTGTTTTGTTCCTTTTTGCATGTTAGTGTCCTTGCTTTGTTTCTCAATCTATGTACCGAAAAATCAAGGATTTAACATCAGCTTATGACACAAATTAAGTATTTGAGGATACTAAGTCTATATAAGCAAAGCCCTATATAAGTCCAAATCTCAGACTCATCAATGGGTTGTTTTGTAATTCACATAAATTAGACCGAAAGGACATTTTATGAATTGATTCTATAAGATCGATAAAATATTACTGTTGTTAATGATGACCTAGACTATCCATGATTGTTTAGCTCTATTGAGCAATACAATTACCACTATGTGATATCATTTCCAATCCCCGCACCCCTAGATTGTTTCCTTACTATTTGAATTTCTGAAATTCTAATTTAATTGTGACTCTTGATACCAAAACCTTTTTTAGTAATTTTTGTGGAATCATTCATCCTCTGTTCTTAATTTCTACAAATGAATTGACTTACAATAAAAATTTCTTGATATAATTCTCTTCATTATATCACTCTCTGTGATTCGATCCCAACTCTTAATAGGGTAATTTTATTAATGATGACCGCTAATTCTCATAATAGTTTTTAGGATAATTTGAGCGTTATCATAGATCGAAATTGTAGGTCACTTCAACAACTTTTAAGTAACGATGTTTTGGTCATTTCCTACCCACCTAACCCTTAAACTACATAGTCTTTTACCTATAACTACCTTATAACCATATTTTTTCTTACACACTAAGCCTAATTTCTTCTATTCACTCAAAATCATCCAAATTCTCTCTAGTCTTGTCCCCAATTCACTCTCAAGCTCCAAGATGAAGAACTAGGGTTTCAAAGGATTACAGGCCTTCTCTTTCTCTTGTTTTTGTAGGATTTGATATCAAGTTATGTTGGGGATTCACCAATGGATTCCAATCATCCATGGGTCCCAAAAGAATCTCAATCTCCAATTCAATTTTCACTAAATTTGATTAGGGTTTCATGCATTTTTTCATGGATCCAATTTATTATGATTCAATTGTTTGATTTCAATCTTATTATGCATGATTTAATTCAACTACATAGTTTTCAACCGATTCGATATGGACCCATGCTTTTTACCTGATTATGATGATGAATTTATAAAGAAAGCTTATGAGCTTATGAACTTATGAGTTATGATTTATGAAAACTATGCATATCTTTTAAAAATGATGTTTTATGAACTATGGAGGCTTTTGATAGAAGTTTCAATCTATTGTGGAAGGATTCTCACATATTATGAAATCATGGTTGTGAAAGGTTTTCTCACATATGTATGAATCGTGATTTAAAAGAGCTACTCTATGATGACTTATTATTTGGATTGGTAATATGATTATTGCATTACATAATATTATCCTTTGATAATTGACTTATCTGTTCTTTTGGGATTGAACTTAGCAGTGAGAGAACTTTGAGGTGGAGGCTCAAAAAGGGTAGTCTTTAGTAGCCACCTCTAGTTCAAAACTATGTGCCCTCGTACGATTGTCTTAAATCACCTAAATATTACACCCACATAGCCTTTTATGATATGATATGATATGATATGGAGTTCTACCTTAGAAAGTAGAATCTCCCTTCTAGGTGTGGAAGTTACATTAGATTCCATGTTATATATCACATGGTCTAATGTCGGTTAAAGCTAATATCGCAAAAAAATGAACTATGTTACATTCAAAGGTTTTATGAAAGCTTTCATTATATCTTAATTATGCATTGACCTTATTCATAATTTATGATTACTCTTAAAAGACTTCTTTATATGTTTTATCTTTGTCATAAATATCATGTTTAAAGTCCTCGCATGATCATGTTTATGTTTCATGCATTTCCTCCATACATAGTACACTCATTGTACTAAGGCATACTTATGCCTATATTGTTTTATAATTAAGGGTCCGACATTTCTCCTTCCGATCGTGGCTAGCTTGGATTGCCCCATCATCTTTTGGATATGGTGAGTCCTCATGCTCAAAAGACAAGATCATTGATTTTTTAGTTCTTTCAATTTTATGTCTTTTGTTTCATACATGTATGTGGCGTATGGGTTACGTTCCAATAACTTTTACGATTTTAGAAATGCTTGTGTCAGACTTAGTAGTATCCCCCATATTTCATATGTATTCTATTGGTATCATGTATGTCATATTATGATTTGAGACTTATATTATTACATATCTTAAATTGTATATTCATTAATTCATGCTTATGTAAAGTGGCTTGTTTAGGGCATCTCAGGGTTCTATTCACTATATCACGTCTAGGATGTACTTTAGGCTGTGACAAAGAAGTGCAAGACCCATTTATCTTGACCTCTATAGTAAATAATCTCATACCAATATGGCTATCATCGTAAACAACGAGGTAGCAGAGAAAGGTACCATGCACATTGGAGTCATCTAAGGTGTTTTTATATACAAGATCACAACTAGGTTTACAATCATACATGATGAATTTAGGATAAACCTCACATTCTCTTTAAAATAAACTCCTACCCTCATAAAATACACAATCATCAAGATCATATGCAATGAGATAGTAAAGAAAGAAGGGTAGAAAACACCCGTTCCCCATACACAACTTCAGCCCCTCAAGTGGATTGTGCACACTCAAGAAGAATTTTCATCATAGGGAAGGTGTCAACAGATTGCTCAAAATTGTGCTTGTTATCTTGACCAAGTATCACTACACAAGTTCCATAATTTAAATCATTATTAGGGTTAAATGGAAAGGAAATCCATGAATATGGATCAAGTGACCTGCACTAGTTGATTCATTCAACACTAGGTGAACACACATCGATCATCCTAGTAAAATTAACTTGGTCATAAATAGGATCAAATAGTGTAGGATCAGTTTCATCACATGATAATATACTCTCATTTAAGCTACAAGTGTCAACACTAGGTGGACACAAATTGACCTTACTAGAAGAGTCAATTCAGTCATAAATAAAATCAACTAGTATTTTCTTACTCAAAACAAGGATATTATAATCATACAACAAACTGATATCAATAACATCGCAAGGTAAAGACTCATTATGCTCACATATAGATAAGTTACCATTTACTCTCAATTGGGCACTAGCCATGTGTCACAACCCAGGGTTACCCCCTAGAAGCAACATGGCGTACTTAACCCGGAAGGAGTTTCATACAAGCCCTTAGCATAATCATAACAAAAAGACATAGAATAATTGTGGAAAATTTAAAACTTTTACAATACAAGTCAACTTCTTCTTCATAGATAAAAATAAGAATCTAGACTTGTCTCAATCATCGTACAATAGAAAGTACAAATAGGGTCAAAGATCTTTACATCAACAAAGTCTCAAATGTAGAAAATACAATAGAAAGTACAAACAATAACATCTTGTCCTCGAACTTGAAGACTCACCAAGCCTGGGGAGTAGTCAACCCAAGCTTCACTTGACGAAAGTAGTACGTATCAATGGCCGTAACCTACACTCATAGAATGTAGAAAATATAGGTTAGCACAAATAATGTACTAAGCATGGAACCCATGCACAAAATCCTTAAAACATGCATAAAAGGGACATTTAGTTGAAATCATGCGTTTATCAAGTTTAAAAGTCATTATGCACATTTATGAAGAAACATAAGCCAACCCAACATATAAGCAACCCAAAGCCACGCTAGTGCAATGCAAAGGTAAAGTCCCATAACCCTCCAAATGCTAAGTATCACATTTAGGCTACCAACAACATACATATCTTACTTTGCCTTATTCATAGTAAACATGCATAAGTAAGGAGTCATACATGTTCATAACTTTTAACAAGTAAAGTCAACCTTAACATTCATACGTATCTTTCATACATAATCCATAATTCATCATAACATAAGACACCTTCACCATAACTCCTCTTAAAGCCTACTTGTGCAATGCATAAGTGAAGTCCCATACCTCCACTCATAGTAAATAGTACCTCTTAAGAAGTTATAATTAAAGTGCATTTTCTTATCATAATTTATAATAATATCATAGTTCATATTCATATCATATAGGGAAGATAGCATTAACCGACATAGACCATGTGAGCTACATGGAATCCGGTATTCTAGCCCCACACCGTAAAGAGGTGTCTTACTTGCCTAAGGTAGAACTTTCATAATAGCTTTTAGGTGAATCCACTAGCTAAAGACCTATGTGGGCACATAGTTATGGGATATGGGGATTATTACTAGAAACCCGGACTACTAAGGTAAAAGGTTTCCATCCCATGAGACAACATGCATTGGGAAGTCGGACTGTCTAAACGTAAAACCCTCCATCTCATTTTCATATCCACTCGGTGCTAAGCATAACTCCATCTAATAGTCATATTAAGTCATTACTTAAGTTCATGTTCATAAGAGAATGCACTAGGCACCCAACCAACATAATAACATAAGAGCTCATAGATTCATTAGGTGAGAATAACCTTTCAACCTTAGAATCTTCAACATGTGACTAAGCCTTTCACGTCATACTCATAGGGTGTTCATGAGAATAGCCTTTCATACAACCCAACAGTATCATCATTGTCATAACATATCATACATAGTCATCTGTAGGGCTGGGGGTGGATGCTCTTACAACATTACCACTACACAATTATCAAAGTATCTTCACTTTTCAAGTGAATCACAATCTCATACATTATCCTTATAGAAAGATACTACCCCTTATACCTTTGTCCTTCAAGTGTCTTGAATCACAATCACTCCAACCATATACAATTACTACATAATATAAGAGGAATTTCATGATCCAAGAGATGAATTAACATAAACATTGAATTGACATATTCATAATATCAACCAACCCACAATATCAATTCATGATTTATCAATATGAGGAAACACGGGTCTATGGGGAATTTTTATTATAAAACATCAACACTCCATCAATATAATCATAATTCAGCATAACCAACCATAAACCATAATTAAACAATAAAAACATTTTGGAAACGAGACCTATGTCATAGATTGAAAACCCTAGAATTGGGGGATTTGATATCTTGAAAGCATAATTTGAAGGGGCTCCTTGGGTGATAGCTACCCAAGGATGAAAATAATCCATACCTCACTTAATAACCTTCAAGAAATTTGGGGAAGAACGTTGAAAATCTACAAACCCTAGCTCCAATGGCTTCTTCTTCTTGAGTCTTAGAGAGAATTTTTTAGAGAGGATGGAGATTTTTATTTCAATTCTCGTGTTTTTGAATAATGACCAAGTCTTGTGAAATTTGACTTAAAAACAATATATATACTTCCCCTAGATATACCCAAAACACCTCTACTTTAATTGGACTAAAAGGGAAATGACCTAAAAGACCCTCATTAATTGAACCTCGTCCAGTGACCATGGCCACCGATACGGTCCTTCCAAGGGACCATGGCTCATGGGGGTGATCGTGGTCCCTTACGAAGTAGCCTCCTCCAAGCGGTCAACCTTCCATGAGGCCAAGTCATGACCACGAGAACTCCCACGATCTGTGGTAATGACAACGAGTCATGGTGGAGGTCGTGGTCTTGAGGAAAGGACAAGGCTTCAAAGTCTTTCCTCCTCGCACCTGAGTAACCTTCACGAGTTACCGTCATGCCTCGTCAAGGGCACCACGACCCGTTGTCCCTTGACTAGTAGCTCCCCCAGCATGTCCTAATTTTCATGAAACCAAGGCAGTATCACGAGCACCTCACGAGTCATCAAGTGGACACACCCCGTGGTCCTGCTCATGGAGGGTGAGGTTGTAGATAGGCTACCTCATGCTCCCAAGCCCCATGCCCAAGTCCATTCCACGAATCCTCCCACGGGTCATGGTCATGACCACAAGCCGTGGTGGTGGCCGTGGAGTTTGAGGTAATGTGCCCAAATTTGGGGCAGCCTTGGCCTGTGGCCTTGGCTTGCCCCTTTTGCTTGGCACTTGTCCCTTAGGCCTTGACTCCTAAAACCCCCATATCATGTTTATATGGCTACTAATATAGATGGTGTCATTTTTATTGTTTTTAACCTTACGTTTAGGCTCTAGTTTAACCTACCATTTTCCGGGATGTAACATTATCTCCTCCTTGGGAACATTTGTCCTGGAATGGCTATTTAGACACCCTACAAAATTAAAGACTCCAGACTAGTAGCCCATCATGCATGCAACATTAAGATAATGCACAATTCATAGCAGGAAACAACAACTCCATCTCAAGACATAAACAATGTAATCACAAGGAAGTAGGAACTACATCAACAACCCAATATGTTCCAAACTCATCATTTCATATCGTTTTAGGAGGAACTACCTTCTCCAACTCAAACAGGCTCAACACAACAATAAGGAGGTAATAAACCATATCATCACAAGTATAGCAAGACATGTTCATCAAATCATATCATGAAGTCACATATGCCAACATCATACACAAATGAAATTCAACATGAGAAACATAAAATTCATGAGAGCTCAATTTATACTAAACATGAATTTCATCAAGAGTATGCCCTATATAAGGAAACCATAAAGATCACTCGTAGGACAAATGACTTCAAAAGCACCAAACTCAAGCAAACTACTTTCCTCAAGTTGGGATAGGAGTAGAAGAAAAAAGATGAGGATAACAGGACTTCATATAGGCCTTGGCCTCCCATGTAGCACCCTGAACTAAATGATTCCTCCATAAGACTTTAACAAAAACTACCTCTTTGTTCCTTAACCTCTTTACTTGTCGGTCCAAAATCTCTACCAGGACCTCTTCATAAGCAAGGTTCTCATCAACTCCTAAGCCCTCTAAAGGAAGGAAGGATACCAGATCACTAATACACTTCTTAAGCATGGAAACATGAAACAACGGGTGAACCGGAGCCAACTCATTCGATAAGTCTAATTCATATGCAACTTTCCCAACACGTTTTAAGATTTGGTATGGGCCCATATATTGGGGACTAAGTTTTCCCTTCTTACCAAACCTCATCATACCTTTCATAGGTGAGATTTTAAGTAGACCCAACCACCAATCCCAAAATCAAGATCCCTCCTTCTAACATCGCATAAGATTTTTGCCGACTTTGGGCCGTTTTCAACCTCTCTCTAATGAGTCAAACTTTTTCAATGGCATCATAAAATAGTTCGGGACCAATTAGAGAAAACTTACCTACTTCAAACCAACACACTGTAGATCTACATCTCCTACCATATAGTACTTCAAATGGAGCCATGGCAATGCTTGAGTGGTAACTATTGTTGTAGGCAAATTCTATCAAGGGAAGATGGTCATCCCAATTACCCTTGAAATTAATCACACAAGCCCTCAGCAGGTCTTCTAAGGTTTGAATGGTTCATTCCGATTGACCATCCATTTGATGGTGGAAAGCGGTACTAAGTTTAACATTGGTACCAAGCCCTTGTTGGAACACCTTCCAAAAATGTGAAAAAAATTGATCACCCTGGTCCGAAATGATAGACAAAGGAACCCCATGCAACTTCACTACCTTCTTAATGTATAACTTGGCATAGTCTTTCGCCGTAACAGTAACCTTGACGGGAATGAAGTGGGCTGATTTAGTCATCCTATCAATAATGACCCAAATAGAATCATGTTGCCTTCAAGTACGAGGAAAACCCACAACGAAGTCCATATTCACATCCCCCCACTTCCAAGTGGGAATTTTATATTTTGGAACACACCTCCCGGTTTTAGGTGTTCCGCCTTGACTTGTTGGCAATTCGAACATTTAGCCAGAAAACCCGATATATCCTTTTTCATGCCATTCCACTAATAGACTTCCCATAAATCACAATACATCTTGGTGGTCCCGGATAAATAGAATACCGTGAACCATGAGCCTCTTCTAGAATTTGTAGTCTTAAGCCATCAACATCCTGAACACATAATATACCTTGGTACCTAAGCACCGCATCTACCCCTTGGGAGAAAGCCTCAACGGACTTGTTGAGAACCGATTCTTTCAACTCCATCAATATAAGATGAAAATGTTGCTTAGACTTCACATCAACCACAAATGACGATTCAGAACTATGATGAACCATAACTCCACCCTTGGTGGAATCTACTAGTTGGATACCTAATCGGGCCAACCTATGCACATCACGAACCAATTCTTTGTTCTCATCCTCTACATGAGCCACAATACCCATGGACAATCTACTTAGGGCATCCGCAACTACATTAGCTTTGCCGGGGTGGTAAAGGACACTCATGTCATAATCCTTCAAAAGTTCTAACCACCTTCTTTGTTGGAGATTAATGTCTTTTGGCTAAACACATATTGAAGATTCTTGTGGTCGGTAAACACATCTACGTGGACCCCATATAAGTAATGTCTCCATATTTTCAAAGCAAAAACAACTGCCTCTAATTCAAGGTCATGAGTTGGATAATTCTTCTCATGGACCTTGAATCGCCTTGAAGCATAGGCAATTGCTTTATCCCGTTGCATAAGGACACATCCCAAACCCACTGGAGAAGCGTCATAATATACCACAAACCCATTGGTACCCTCCGGTAATGTCAACACAGGAGCAGAGGTGAGTCTATCCTTCAACTGTTGGAAGCTCCTCTCACAAGGTTCCGGCTACACAAATTTATCTTTCTATTGACTCAAGGTCGTCAATGGAGGAAAAATCTTCAACAAATCTGCTATAGTAACCGGCCAAACCCAAAAAACTTCTAATATCGTTAGGAGTGAGAGGTCTAGGCCAACTCTTGACTGCATCCATTTTCTTAGGATCAACCTCCATACCCATGCCCTACACAATATGACCAACGAAACTAACCGATCTTAGCCAAAACTCAAACTTACTAAACTTAGCATACAATTGGTGGTCTTTAAGGATTTGCAATACTATCCTCAAATGATCTATATGTTCACCCTCACTTCTTGAATAGATTAAAATATCATCAATAAAGACGATAAAAAATAAATTAAGATATTGTCTAAACACCATACTCATTAGGTCCATGAATACCGCCAGGGCATTTGCTAAACCAAAAGACATAACCACAAATTCGTAGTGACCGTACCGGGTCCTAAAGGCCATCTTGGGAATGTCACATCCCCTTACACTTAGTTGACGGTAACCCGAACGAAGATCTATTTTGGAGAAATAAGTAGCCTCTTGGAGTTTATCAAACAAATCGTCAATCCTAGGAAGTGGATACTTATTCTTTATAGTTACCTTGTTCAATTGGCGGTAATAAATACACATCCTAAGGGATCCATATTTCATCTTTACGAACAATATCGGAGCACTCTATGGAGATATGCTTGGTTAAATTAAACCCTTGTCTAACAAGTCCTTGAGTTGTTCCTTCATTTCCTTTAATTCGTCCGGAGCCATCCAAAATGGGGAATAGATATGGGTTGTGTATCCGGCATAAGATCAATGCCGAAATATATTTCCCGTTTGGGAGGAATACCAGGTAAGTCATCCAGCAAGTCTTGGACTCAATGTCTATAACCCTAATAATGTGATACATGCAACCCTTAGAGATAATTTTTCTAGCTTTTAGACATGACACAAAACAACCTCTAGGGATAGAATTCCCCCTCTTCCAATCCAAAGTAGGCTCATTTAGAAATTGAAACTTAACCACCCAAGTTCTACTATCAATGGAAGCAATATAAGCATGCAACCAATCCATCGCCAAAATGACATCAAAGTCCAACATATATAATTCTGCTAAATCAACCAAAGTGACTTTATGAGAAAATGAAATGGGGAAACTCCTATAAACCTTTTTAGCTACAACCGATTCACCCACCGGGGTAGATACTGAAAAAGGTTCTTCTAACACATCGGGGAGCATTTCAAATTTCATAGCCACAAAAGGTGTACCAAAAGATAAAGTGGCCTCGGGGTCTAACAATGCATAAACATTAATGGAAAAGCCTTTCAACGTACCCGTCACAACATCCGGAGAGCTCTCTTGGTCACCTCGGGATTGAAGAGAATAGAAGTGGTTCTTCTTGGGAGCATCGAAATTTGAGCCACTTGGAGAGACTTGCTTGCCCTCTCTCTCTTGAACCTTTAGCATAGGACAATCTCTCTTCATATGGTTGGTATTCGCACAACTAAAGCAACGATCATTGCCAACTCGGCACTTGCCTTCATGCTTCTTGCCACACATTGCACAACTAGGTCTTTCAACATAAGAGCTACCACTATTACCTCCTTGTGGTTTAGGGTTAGAAACCCTATCTTTGTTGACCCTTGGAGTGCTAGATGAGCCTTGGTTGGAAAACCTCTTCTTAACATATGCTTTAGCGGCTCAAGTCACTAGGGATGCTAGAGTTCAAGTGAACCCCAATGTGAGTACAACCCCTTCAAGGATAAGGGATTTCACTAGAAGGAATCCACCTTTGTTCTATGGCTCCAAAGAGAAGAAGGACCCACAAGGCTTTATAGAAAGAAGTGTTTAAGTTGGGTGATGCTATGGGGGTGTCATCTCAAAAGAAGGCAGAACTAGCCGCCTAAAAATTTAAAGACGTGGCTCAAGTTTGGTATGAGCAATGGAAGGATGAGAGACCCATAAGAGCGGGCCTGATTGATTGGGGAGTGTTCAACTCGGCCTTCTTTGGTAGGGTTTTCCCCCTAGAGTTAAGGGAGAGAAAGATCCAAGAATTCATCAACCTTCACCAATGAGATATGAGTGTGATGGAATATAGCCTTAAGTTCACCCAATTACCTAAGTATTCACTTGTCAAGGTTTAGAGAGTCTTTCTAATCTCCACATTAGTCATAGCTCCCTTATTATTAGGAGCTTGAGGAACTTGAGGCCCTTGAGGACCTTGGGAGGAACTCTCATCATTAGCAATATCCTCTTCCACTCTTCTTGCGGCCACTCTTCTTGTAGTCATATCTAATATGCACTAGAAAAGGGTTAGGAAAAGAACTTCATAGAGTTAAAACTCTAAGTCACGACCAAAGAGTACTCAAAGAAGTGACAGTTCCTAAACATCTTATAGCCTCTTATTCATAAATGTGGCGCGCTTCACACTAATGAGCAAGACTCTACTAGATGTGGTTCATGAGACATCATCCTAGAATCATTAAATAAACTTGTGCTCTGATACCAAGTTTATCACGACTCGGGGTTACCCACTAGAAGCAACATGGCGTAATTGACCTTGAAGGGGTCTCATACAAGCCCTTAGCATAATCATAACATAAGGACATAGAATTATTCTAGAATATTTAAAAATTTTACAATAGAAGTCAACTTCTTCTTCGTAGATGAAAATAAGAATGTAGACTTGTCTCAATCACCATCTAATACAATAGAGAGTACAAATAGGGTCAAAACCCTTTACATCAATAAAATCTCAAATGTAGAAAGTACAATAGAAACTAGAAACAATAACATCTTTTTCTCGAACTAGAGCACTCACCAAGCCTAGGGAATAGTCAACCCAAGCTTCACTTGAAGAAAGTAGTATGTATCAATGGTCGGAACCTACACTCATAGAATGTAGAGAATATGGGTTAGCACAAATAATGTACTAAATATGGAAACCATGCACAAAATCCTTAAAACATGCATAAAAGGGACATTTAGTTGAAATCATGCCTTTATCAAGTTTAAAAGAAATTATGAACAATTATGAAGAAACATAAATCAAACCAACATATAAGCAACCCAGAGCCACACTAGTGCAATGCAAAGATAAAGTCCCATAACCCTACCAAATACTAAGTATCACATTCAAGCTACTAACAACATACATATTTTACTTTACCTTATTCATAGTCAACATGCATAAGTATGAAGTCATACATGTTCATAATTTGTAACAAGTAAAGTCAACCTTAACATTCATACATATATTTCATACACAATCCATAAGTCATCATAACATAAGACACCTTCACCATAAGTCATCATAACAGTCGTGTTTGGTTGTCTTCTTTTTGGTGAATTCTTGAATTCAGGAGATGATCACTTGCACACAAAGGATTTTCTTCTTTCTCTTCATTTGATGAACCTTCCACACATTGTATGTCTTTATTTTGTGTCCATCAAGCTCCTTTAAAGCATTCATGTTATCTATGCACTATCACCAGCCATGAGAGAAAGCTTTCAAGGTTAAGTTCGAACTACAGATTCAATAAATTGTTACTAAAATTAATGGGTGATGTTTTGAAAGATGGATATATTGCAAGGAGTTCATATCTCGAATTTGAGGGAGATTTTTGTACAAATTTGGAGACTTTGCAATGACTCAAAAACACACATAAATACATTATATTCATGTATCAATGCACATGTATTTGCATTTTATTCATGTATTTGTTTCACTATTATTGTATCAATTGTATTTTTTCTGTATTTGATATTGATTACATATTTGTACAAATGTATCAAAGTGTATTTATTCCTCATTATTCATTTTCTAGCAATGTATTGTGTATCTTACAAATTATTATAAATTTGTATCATTGTATTCAAGTCTATTATTTCCTTGCTTTACATTTATATCATGTATTTAAGTGTATTTTGGTTCACTATTATATATGTGTATCAATGTATTTGAGTATTTCTATAGTATATTCTGATAATGCTCAAATCACCCTCCACAAACCAATTGAAAGAGTGAGCGATCCTAGTCAGTAAAAAACTCAACGAAGAGTCGGGGTCGAATCCCATAAGAAATGGTATATCGTAGCGAATTCGTTATCAAGAAAATTGGATTTTAAATAAGCTCATTTTTAATAGTAATAACAATTGGGTGGATGGTACCGCCAACTTTATATAAAGCTTTGTTTATCAATTATCATAATTAAACTAAAATTCAAATAAAATCAAGAGTTAACAAACAATCTAGGGGTGCGGGGATCTAAAATCAATGTCACATAGAGGTGATTGTGCTGCTCTATAGTGATGAACATTAATGAATAAGCTAATTCATCTTCATTTATGCTTATTCATCTTTATTGATGCTAATAATCTTTCGATCTCAAATCATCTATGCATAGAATCTCCTTTCAGTATCATTAATATGTACTTTCTTAACAACCCAATAGCTTACTCTATTCTCTCTTCCAAGAATATGGTAAATAGATCGGACCCATAACCTCTCTTTCAAGTAATCCATAGATATCAACCATAAATTTCTAGCATTAAACTAATTACCCACTCCAATTAATCTCTTTCGAGCATCAATCAGAGATTAGGAATCAAAATTAAGTTAGCAACCTTAATCGATAAATTAACCCCATGTTAATTAAACAAAATTCATGCATAAACACCAACAAAACAGAGTATAGCACAACACCCACTACATTAAACCAACACCCAACCCAATTTGAGCTCCCCTAAATCTTGGGGTCTTAGCCACCAATCTTAAAATGTCACGACCCAGGGGTACCCCCTAAATGTACTATGGCGTACAAGACCCCGAGAGGCCTCGTACAAGCCACTTAGATTTCATAGTAAAGATAATAAAAATAGATAAGATTTAAAGGATTATTTCAACATAACCAATTTTTTCAAAACAAAGCGGAAGTCTAAACACTTGCCTCAAAAAGCATCTAATACAATAGAATATCGGGACGTAGCCCGTACAACAATGTTCAAAACTCAAAATGAAAAGAACATTAGGAAAGTGGTGGCCTAATCCTCGGATAAATGATGACTCACCAATCTTCAACTTTTCTTCTACTATGGGTCGTAGCCACGTAGATGAGATTCGGGAATGCTAGACCCAATATTTGGATAAGAAATGTATGCAAGAGTATGCGTTAGTACAAAAATGTACTAAATATCATAGCATCCATAAAAATAACATAAGAGTTAGACAACATAAGTCATAAAGCATAAGCAATTCATATAGTAGATCATCTCAACATGTGAGGAGTAATTCTAGAAGTACCCTTAAATCATCCTTAGTCATGACATGGGTAACAACCTCTAGTCTAACTAATCGTGAAAGGCAAACTCAAGCAACAATCCAAGCTCATCACCTATCATAACATATCATGACTTATCTTTTAAGGACATGGAGAATCTCCTCATGCCTTTTTATAAATTATCATGGGTAATCGCCTCTTGCCCTTTCACCTTGGGATCATGGGTAATCGCCTCTAGTCCAACTTTCATTATAGGAACGTGGGTAATCGCATCTAGTCCTACTCTATGGAATATGGGTAATCGCCTTCTATCTTTCTCATTTAGAGGTCATGGGTAATCGCCTCTAGACTCATCATTTTCATAGTTCCTTAGCTTAGATTCATTTTAGTTGAGAAATCCTTTCAACCTAGAATCATTCAATGTGAGAAACCCTTTCACATTAATATACAATAAATCATGTGGGAAAATCCCTTCCACAACAATCACATCAATAATCCATAATTAATTACATATGCTTCCCTATCAAAGCAACTCTTATCATAAATCATCACATATGCTTCAATTTTAAGGCAATTCATATCACATCTTATTTATCCTATAAGAATACAAATAAATCCATAATTTCTCCTTTCATAGAGTAAAACCCATTTTAAATTTATTTGTTTTTAGAAACATGGGTTAAGCATTGGTACATGTATTTTCAATATAAAAGCATGGAATCCTCTCAATTCAGGCATAATCAATCATAATTTAATCAATTCAATCTACTTTCATAAACACACATAACTTAGAAGAAAACCGTAACTCAAATTGGGGAATTTCTACTTTTCAATTTGGAGAATTTATGGGATCCATGGATGAAAGGGTTCCATGGATGAAAAACTATCATACCTTGCTATCAAATCCCAAATGCAATTGAAGAATGAAGGCTTGAACTTGAACCCTACCTTGAATCTTGTTCTTCAACTTTTAGAGAGAGAAAATTTTTGGAGAAGAAACACTTGATCTTCTTTGGTAAATTTTCAGAGAATGACTGAAATGGGTAAGTTTTGGGGTTAAATCACTTATATAGGGGTCCTAGGCATAAGCAAAACTACATAGTATTGTTTTAAAGAAATCTAGAAAACACCCAACTGCCCTTAACTTACAGGTGATGCGAACCTCCAGATGGAGGCCCACACGAGTCGTCAAGGATATCACGAGCCATTGTGGCAACCGTAGTCTTGAGCAATAGCTTGGCAAGTCAAGCCCCCTCCATATGGCCGCCTTCACGGGCCGTCTAAAACTTCATAAGCCGTCTAGGGGCTCATGGGAGAAGGCCCGCTTAAGGGTTGTTCTGCCTCTCCATTCACGTCCACCACCACAATTCGTGTGGCTCACCATGGGCCGTTTAGGGGATTGTGGGAAGGGAGCCACTTTTTGGTCAAACACTTGAAGGCACCACGAGCACCACCACGAGTTGTGGTGGCCTTCACGGCCTGTCTGGGGCTCCATGAAGGGTGTCATGGCACAGTCATGGGTCGGTGACCTCCCACTTTGCTCCTTCACTAGGATTCTAATTTCTGGGTTGTTACATTATCTCCCCCTTAGGAACATTCGTCCTCGAATGGGGTTGTAGACATCAAACGGAGACAAGAATTCTATCCTATCAATCCATCATGCATGAAATCACATAAATGAACATATCCGAGGAAGAAACATCAACTCCAAGCTAAAGCATGTTCAACACATCATCTCATGAAATCTATAGGCAACTCATACTTAATGCACATCAACATGAGGAAAATGAATCATGTAACTGATTTTCTTTTAAAATTTAAGTTTTTCATGAACATGTATAAAATGAGGACTCATGGATATATCTAAGACACATGACACCAAAACAAAGAGTAAACCATGTGGAATTCATTACCTTAAGTTAGAGTAGGGGTAGAAGGAAAAAGATGAGGATATTGGGACATCATATCAGCCTCGTCCTCCCAAGTAGAATCCTCAAACTAAGTGATTCCTCCAAAGAACCTTTCCGAAAGCAACTTCCTTATTTCTCAACTTCTTAACTTGTCGGTCTAAAATCTATACCCGAACTTCCTCATAAAAAAGACTCTCAACACCTACCGAACCTTCTAAGGGAAGTATGGATGTCGTATCTCCAATATACTTTCTCAATAAAGAGATATGCAAAACAAGATGCACTGATGCCAATTCATTAGGCAACTCCAGTTCAAAAGTAACATTCCCAATATGCCTCAAAATCTTATATGGATCCACATTACAGGGACTAAGCTTTCATTTCTTGTTAAATCTCATTACACCCTTCATGGGTGAGATTTTCAAGTAGACCCAATTATTAACCTCAAACTCTAGGTCTCTTCTTCTAACATCGACATAAGACTTTTGTCGACTTTTGGCTGTTCTCAACCTTTCTCTAATAAGTCGGACATTCTTCATAGCCTCATGAACTAACTCGGGTCCTATTAAGCCAACTTTACCCACCTCAAACAAACCTATAGGAGATCTACACCTCCCACTATAGAGCCTCAAATGGAGCCATACCAATACTGGACTGATAGCTATTATTTCAGGCAAACACAATCAAATGAATGTGATCGTCCCAATCCCCTTACAATCAATGACACATGCTCTTATCATATCTTCCAAAGTTTGATAGTACGCTCCGCTTGCCCATCAGTTTGAGGATGAAAAGTCGTGTTAAGCTTAACATTAGTACCAAGACACTTTTGGAAAGATTTTCAAAACTGAGAAGTGAATTGGGTACCTTGATCAGAGATAATAGACAAGGGAACTCCATGCAACATTACCATTTCCCTCAAATACAACTTAGCATAATCTTTCGCCGAATAAGGAACCTTGACGGGAATGAAATGAGTCGATTCCATCACTCCGTCCACTGTAAGACAAATCACATTATATTGTCCGTACTATGAAGTCTATATTCAAATCTTCCCACTTCAATGTAGAAATACTAATGCCTTGGGATAAACCTCCTGCTTTTTGATGTTCAACTTTCACTTGTTGACATGTAGGACACTTAACCACAAATTCTGCAATATCCTTCTTCATCCCATTCCACCAGTAGACCTCCCGTAAATCGCGGTACATCTTGGTGGCAACCGGGTGAATGGAGTATCGTGAACTATAGGCTTCCTAAAAAATATGTTTCCTCAAGTGACCAACATTGGGAACACACAAACGACCTTGATAACGAAGCACACCATCTCTTCCTTGAGAGAAAGCATCAACATACCTTTTAAGGATCGTTTCTTTCAATTCAACCAAGCTCAGATCAAGACATTGCTTGGATTTCACATCTACTACAAAAGACTATTCTGAACCATTTTGAACCACAACGCCACCCTTGGTGGAGTACATTAACCAAACACCAAATTGGGCCAATCTATGTACGTCTCATACCAATTCTATTTTACCCTCTTCTAGATGGGAAACACTACCCATTGATAATTTGCTAAGAGCATCCGCCACTACATTTGCCCTATCGAGGTAATAGAGAACACTCATATTATAATCCTTAAGTAAATCAAGCAACCTTTTTTGGCAAAGATTTAGATGCTTCTGATTAAACACATATTGCAAACGCTTATGGACGGTGAAAACATCTACGTGAACACCATACAAGTAATGCCTCCAAATCTATATGGCAAAAACCACCGCCGCCAATTCGAGATCATGGTAGGATAATTCCTTTCATGAACCTTAAGTTGCCTCGAAGCATAGGCAATAACCTTCCCATTTTGCATAAGTACACACCCTAACCCAAATCTCGAGGCATCACAGTAACCAACAAAACCATCAGCCACTTCTAGTAAAGTCAACACCAGAGCGAAAGTAAGTATATCCTTTAATTCATGTAAACTTTTCTCACATGCTTCATACCATATGAACTTAGTCTTCTTTTGAGTCAATTCTAATAATTGTGAGGCAATCGATAAAAACCCCTCAACAAACCTTCTGTAGTAACTAGCCAAACCCAAGAAACATCTAATATTCGAAGGGGATAAAGGTCTAGGCCAACTTTTGACCACATCACTCTTTTTAGGATCGACCTCAATACCCTTACTTTAAACAATATGATAAAAAGAAATGCCACAAACCTTAGCCAAAACTCACATTTACTAAACTTTGCAAAGAGTTGTTGGTACTTGAGAATTTGCAACTCAATCCTCTAATGATTGATCTGAGCATCCTCACTTCTCGAATAAATTAATATATCATCAATGAACACAATTACGAACATGTCAAGGTATTGTCTAAACACGCTATTGATCAAATCCATAGAAGCGATCGGAGCATTAGTCAAACCAATCGACATTACTAAAAATTCGTAATGACCATACTGGGTTCTAAAAGAGGTCTTCGAAATATCATCTTCGCTCACCCTCAATTGGTGATAACCCAACCAGAGGACAATCTTGGAAAAGTAACTCGCCGCTTGAAGTTGGTCAAACAAGTCATCTATCCTCGGAAGAGGTTACTTATTCTTAATGGTCACTTTGTTCAATTACCAATAGTCAATACACATACTAAGTGAACCATCATTCTTCTTACCAAACAAAACTTGAGCACTCCATTGAGAAATACTTGGTCGGATGAAACCGTTATCCAACAAATCTTTCAATTACTCGTTAATTTCCTTAAGTTCTACCTGAGACATTGGGTAAGGAGGAATAGAGATAGGCTGCATATATGGAAGAAGGTCAATGCCGAAGTGTATTTCCCTTTTGGGAGGAATAGCAGGTATATCATGTGAGAACACTTCCGGAAACTCATTAACAACGGGGACCAACTTAAGAGTAGGGGTATTAGAATCAACATCCCCCACCCTAACTAGATGGTAAACGCAACTGATAAACGCTCAAACTACACCTCATCCATTACTAGGTGTAGGCGATTGTAATCTAGTATAAAACCCAACAAAGAGTTGGGGTCGAACCCACAGGGAGCGGTACAATATCGAATTCAATTATGAAGTAAAGGTTTTAATTTTAATCGGTTATAGAAGTAGACATTATCGAAACCAAGTAAAGAAATTTAATGGTTTGACAACAAATGTCAGATAGGGGGTTTAAAAGTGTCAGTTATCAACTACAACGAATATGAAAATGAGGGAATAGACAAGTAGATAGAGATTCTGGATGATGTGATTGATTATATGCTAACTTTGCTATATGGGTAATTGTAATTTACTAACAAATTGTTGAAACTTAGTGGGTAGGCTAGACTATATATGCAATAGCGTTCTCTCGAACAACTATTACGATTCAAGCGAGTTCTCTCGAACCTCAACAAGCTTAACACTATAAACAGCCCAACACCTTAATTTATCTACTCTCTCAAGCTAGATAGGTAGGATCGAATCAAGATTCACTCTCTCGAGCTGAACCCACAACAACCTAATTACAACAACCATCAATTGATAACTTTAATTCTAGAAACTCTCTCTCGAGAAAGACCAAAACACTAAGATAAATTGCATTTGTAACTACAATTTATGAGTAAATACACAGCTATCAATCAAACCCACTTTAAAACAACAATAAAATCATTAATCAAAAATACCCATAAGCTAATTAAAGAAAATAATTACATGATCACATCCCAAGAATTAGGGTTTTAGCCACACACCATAAAAGGGAAGAAACAAATACAATTACGTTCTCCATAATCTGGGTATTGTAATTCAAGTCTTTAAAATGATCCAAAATGATTAAAATTTAAAACCAGACTCCAAATCTACATGAAATCACCTTCAACTTAATATAACAAAGTGCTACAGTGGAAAAATTACTCAGGAAATGAGTGCAAATGATACTTCATTCCTTTTCTGCTTTTTGAAATTCAATTTATGGTTTCCTAAATTTTGGCTTTCAAGACCATTAGGCGAAGTAAGTCGAGCATCGCCAACCAAGTCGGCAATACGCCAATTGCTCCATTACATCGTCAGTTTGCCTTATCTCTTTATCCTCAGGGTTCTGTGACTTTTGGCGATCCAAGTTTGTGTCGCTGATCTATTTGGGGGTTCGCCGAAGGTCCTAATCCATCACCAATTTGTCTTCTCCCCAGTGTTGGCAGTCTGGAACATTAGGCGAGCTGAAGTGCCACTTGGCGGCTTACTGAATGGCTTTGGCGATTCTCAGGTTTTACTATCTTCAGCCTTTTTCATCTTTTTAGCTCTTTTTTTCCCGGTAATGTCCTTGCCTTGCTCCATTACCTTCATTGCTGAAAATCAACACTTTAACAACAGTTTAGAGAATATATTATGCATCGAGGACAATAAAACTATGAAAACAAAAGCCCAAAAAGAGTCGAAATCTAAGACTCCTTAACACCCTCAAATAAAACTCAAGATCAATTAGTTCAACAAGGATGTCTACAAACAGTGCTACTGAAGACTCAACAAGAGTGCACACAAGAGGTTCAAACTACACATGCAATGTTCAATTGTGCACTCTAACATTCAAATTGTAACACCCCGTATTCGAAACAGACCAAAAAAGCAGATTTTGAGAAGTTTCAGGTGCAACCCACGGTTGCCATCCACGGACCGTAGGTCAGACCACGGCCCGTGCTGGTG
>JAJOOH010000760.1:0-46252 GCA_029582605.1 Solanum gracilifrons
TTTTCTTCAATGATATTTTTACTAACTTTTTCATTTTTTATTTCATTTATAGTTCAAATAATGTCATTATTAAACTGTGATTATGAAATAATTCTCTTACATATAAAAATTTGAGTTTTACCTTGATAATTGAAATATCCACGTGATAATTTTGAATTTTATTTTTATTTCAAATATGTTTTTCGAGAGTTTTTTTTATTGTTAAATTTTTTTATTTTTGTTGTTATATAGTACAATTACAATTACATGAGCTTATTCATATAGTATGACTTTTTTTATATTTCAAAATACTTTCTCATCTCAAATTTAAATGTTTATACTATTACATTGAAATTATGTATTTATATGTTTTTCATTTTCTTGTTCATATCTATTGTTATTGTGCTTACCCATTTGTCATGTGTTCTTTTAAAAAAATAAAAATAAAAATCATTGTCCTTCTCTATTACTCATCTTCTAAAATAAAAATAAAAAAATAAAAATTTATATCAATAATTACCTAAGGTATGACGACATCTTCATTCTAAATCCTTTCATCTTCTCCGTCACTATTCATATTGATTTTATTCATCATCATTATCATTATTTATATTAATTTTATTCTTTCAAAGTGAAACACCTATTGAATTGTTAAAAGAATATGAAAACAACATAATTAAGGAACACCAACCAAATTTGAATTGTAATTGAGTTTAGTATGTAGATTCATCTAATAATCTAATAAATCACTTAAAAAGAGACCATTTTAATTTAGCATAAAATAAACAGAAAAAGGATAATAATAATAATAATAATAATAATAATAAATCACTTAAAAAGAGACCATTTTAATTTAGCATAATATGAAAAAAGGAAATATTAGATGTTATGCAAAGTATTAAATCGACAATATAATTATCATAGCAGTAATTTATGTACCAAAAATATTAAAAGATGACGTACATGGTTCACTATCATAAAATTCTTCAGAATTCCTTCATTTCTTTATCATTAGTTTCCTCCTCTTCCTCGTTGCACTGGAGAGGATGGTGGTCCCTCGCCTTCAACCATAATCAAATAATTTCATACAAAATAATTAAGAAAGAGGACATACAATTAAGAAAGAAGGCATGCATACATACAATACACTGATATACTTCCACTCAATTTTCTTTTATGATCTCAAGTGCAATTAATTTTTATTTTTTTTAATGTAATTTTTGTTACACATTTTTGAATTTATATTTTGAAGAGTTAGTTTAAGAAGATGTGGATGATAATGTAGTTAGAGTAATATTTTTTCACAGATATGGCTTATGAAGTTTAACTGCTTTTTAAGGATAAGGTTAGTTATTATTTGAAATTTAAATTTGAAATTAATCATTTAGTGTTTTATCATGGATAGAGCTTTCTTTTTATTTTTAAAGAACGTGGTTCTGCTTCTTCTTTTTTAAAATTTTTATTACTGAAAGCTTTTTCTTTATATTATTTAATAAGGCACGTGATCGAGATGAAATTTTAAATTTTAAAAAAGGAACAAAACTATCTCATTTTCCCTATGAAGATCCACTGTTTTTAATTATTTTTCTTACGAATCTGTTTTTAATATTATAAAACTATGTGTATTAATTAAAAACAATTTTACAGTTATATCATCATAATTTTTTTAAAATTTTTTAATTTATTTCTATTTAATTAATTTTAATTAATTAAATAATGTGTTTTTTGTGGTTCTGATATGTGGCACTTTTTCCTCTCTTATTATATATAGATAGATTTTTTAAGCACATGAGAATCGTGATCCTCACCCTAATAAAATGCCTCCCTAGTGTACTACACTTCAACACAATTTCACATTTATGAAAATAATAATTTGATTTATTATTGATTATGCTATAAAAGAAATTCCAAGTATATAAATGTGTTGTCAAAATAATTATATTATGGTAAGTAGTGAAGACTATATATGAATAGATCTACGGTAAAAACCTTGTTATAATTGTTATGTTTGTCAAAAAAATATATTATAATTGTTATAGTGAGATGATACTTTATATGTATACTAGTTTTTGATACTTAAATTTTATTTAGTTATTATAAATAAGAGTATATTAAAAATTAATTCAGTAATTTTGGCCACCAAAAAGGAGGACTTTATTTGTTAACCAATTTAATATAAAAAAAAAAAAAAAAGAGTAGGGCAAACATTTGTAGTTTTTTTCCGTGAAGTTATGATCAAATTGATGAATACCATTTATAAATATAATTTTTTTTTTCTTTTAGATATTCATACTTGGAGTTTATTAGGTGCATAAAATTATAATAACTATCATACATATTTAATATCTTATTTTTATACATAACGTATTTCTTACAAAATATAATTACACGATATTTGAATATGATAGATATAGGGGGTAATTTTACAAAAAAGTGTATCACTATAGTGAATGTCATTTACAAAGAGGGTTTATATATAGTCTTCACTACTCTCCATATATATAGGGCAAACCACATAAATCCCACTAGTTTAGTTCTTAATTATTAAGATTCCCAATAGTTTCAAATATTACTTCCTCTACCATATTTCATGCTTTGGATACATGAGTCTGAATTCATGAGATACATTATTTGCCGAATTTTAAAATTGAGATACCAAATTTATTTATTTAAATTAATTGGTTGTAACTGATTTCCTTAATTAGAGGAGTAATTGAGGATTTTCAAAATACATAGATAATTAATTTCATTTTATTATTCTTTGAAATAGTAAATTCATTAATATTATTAATATAAGATAAAAACATGTATATCTTGGTAATGTAAATTTGATTAATTTCAAATTATTACTCTTAAAATAATAAATTCATTAATGTGATGTATCTATTATCAATATATGATGTATCCAACAAACTAACACTTAGATGCATGAGTGTCATACAAGTACATTCATATGTATCATAGAAGTATCTAACATTAATTTCATGTATTTAATTTGTTATACGTATCTAGTATTAATTTTAGGTATCTATATATATATTTATATATCTAATATTAATTTCATGTATCTTTTATATGTATCTAGCATTAATTTGATGTATCAAGTATTAATTGCATATGTTATATCCAAAAACATGTATCTCGAATACATAGTAAGCATATACATTTAATTATGTGTATCTAAATATGGAATATACAAAAAGAAGAAGCATATACATCTAATTATGTGTATCTGAATTTCATACGTTATATCCAAAAACATGTATCTCAAATACATAATAAGCATATACATTTAATTATGTGTATCTAAATATGAAATATAGCTGAAACACATAAATTTAAGAGCAAATCACGACTGTAGAGTATGTCGTATCATTAATATCATGGTGTTGTTAAAAATCATGTATCCGAAATTAAATGGTAGATACATATACATGTTCAGATACCCCATTACTAAAAATACAAACTCAGATCTTAATTAAGAGTACTACTTATTGGATACACATGTTTCAAGGGCTATATCGAAGTAATATTGGTACTACCACATCAATGTCATAATTACCAAAGAAAGCCTTAAAGAACACCAACAAACAAAAACTCTCTACAATACTCTCTTTGATCCTTTTGCTTTGTGGCATAACATAATCAAAACTAAGATTCATTTCTTTCGAAGACAAACAATCAAGACCCACTTTGAATTGAAAGCTTTCTCTGTAGCAGTTACTTTGATTTGATCTCGTTATAAATGAACAATACAAAATAATATTTGGGTTTAGGGGAATTTGTTGGTCATGGTGATGATATCTTGAGAAGAAGAGAGTAGATTAGCTATTGTTGGAATGAAATTGTATGGTGAAATTTGAGTGCTAAATATGGGAGGGAGGATTAAGAGATAGTGGTTGATTTGGAGTGAAAGAGTTAATTATGCAGATAATTAATCAATCCTAGTTTTAAGGGACGTGGGTATCTAATTATATCTTTAAATAATATATTAATAAATGATATAAAATATTAAAAGTGGTAATATATGTAATTGTTTGAAAGTAAAGATAATATATATATATATATATATATTAGTTAACAAGAGATATATTAATATATGTATATATAATAGGATATTTTGATTTTTTTTTAAAATCTGCCATTTTTCTAAGGGATTTTCACCGTATGATTTTTGTAAATTTTCTTTTATCCATTCTGGATTGAGGCATTTGCAAGAAATCCTCTTTAGGTGTTCTAGATATTTGTTTGGATCCATTTTTTGTTTAAATGGGGTAATTTTTTATCAATTTCGGTGGCTTTGACGTTAAAATTCTTTAATTTTTCCACTGTGATATAATTAATCGTTGGAAAATGTAACTGCAAGTCTTGGCTTTCCATAGCTATGCTAAAGAACCGGCAATAAGCACCTTCGCCTTCAGCGTATTGTCTTGTTGATTTCACCAACTGTGATGGTAATTGGGATAATTCTTGTAAATCTGGTTTGGCATAGATTCGATCTAGATAACCAAATTAGAAATATTGGGCTGTAAACCCAGGTGATCCATTTGGGAATATGGAAATTCGAGGAAACAAGCTAGTTGTTCCTAATACTCCATATGTTTCTCCACTCTCTTCTGAAATATTATAGATATATCTTGTAAATGCAATATAGTCTTCTTCTTTTGGATTCTGCTTTCCAACCTGAAAAGATGAAAAAACTTTTGTTCCCGTAATAACTTTGTTAGAGCTGCTTTCTAATTTCCTAGAGATAATTTTTTCAGCTTTCGCTGATGATGTGCCTTGTTCTACTTTTGAAGAAATAGCATCCTTTATTTTGACATAGAAAATGCTTAGTACCTATAGGGAAATTAAAATAATAAATTACAACAATAACATGTTTAAAACAGTATTTATTTTACATGCTTACATCATATAAAACATGTTGAAAGATATTCAATATCACTTACATCTTGTAAGAAAAAGAGCATAAAAACATCGCATAGCATTACATCATATTGATAAAGCTATTCCCGAAATGAAAAAACGCATATCTGCATACTAGATCAAGATCTACAAAGCTCATAGTAGCTAAACATGATAAGAAAATGCTTAGAATACAAGAGTATTTTGAATATAAAAATGTCAAAAGCATATTAAAAAGACATGTTCTTTACACAACCTAAATTGCATGAATTATCTGCATACCCTGTCTTTGACAGCTAGCAACTAATGATATCAAAGCCTGAAAGATAAAGATAATTGATGATTCTATAAATAAATTATTTGCTTATGATAAACTGGAAACAAATTTATTATTAGGAAATAATTTTATTCAGCAATTTCAGGATTATCATCAAACACTATCTATGATAGGCCTTAAAACTCCTTGTGGATATTTTATTGAAGTTTCAAGAAAACAAAATCATTACACTATTGAAAAGGAAGGAGGAAATTATCAAAGAAAATATCTAGAACACCTAAAGAGGATTTCTTGCAGAGGCCTCAATCTAGAGTGGATAAAAGAAAATTTACAAAAATCATACGGTGAAAATTCCTTAGAAAATGGGAAAAGAATCAAGAAAAAGCTAATTTATTACTTAAAGATCCTAGCATCATCATTAGAGTAAGACCAATGCTTTACAATGAAGAAGACAAAATTGAGTTCAAAACTCAAATCAAGGAATTAATTAATTTAAAATTAATCAGACTTAGTAAAAGCCCTCATAGCAGTCCGACATTTATGGTAAGAAACCACGCCGAATTAAAAAGAGGAAAAGCTAGAATGGTTATAAATTACAAAGAATTAAATAAAAATTGTGTTTTTGATGGATATTTTATCCATAATAAAAACAATTTAATCAACCTTGCAAACGGAAAAACTTATTTTTCAAAATTCGACTGTAAAAGTGAATTTTGGCAGGTAAAGCTTGATGAAAAGGCTATACCCTTAACATCATTTAGTACTCCCAATGGTCACTATGAGTGGATAGTAATGTCATTTAGATTAAAAATTGCCCCACAAATCTTTCAAAGAAAGATGGATAAAATATTTTCTGAAAAAGAGTTTCTAATTGTCTATATAGACGATATGCTAATATGTTCTAAAACTTACCAAGAACATTTAACATATCTGAAAGAATTTTCAGAAATGTGTTTAAAAAATGGAATCATTTTAAGCCAGAAAAAGGCAGAGATAAATAAAAATGAAATAGAATTCTTAGGAATGATTATTTCAAAAAATGGAATAGAGTTACAGACTCACATATCCAAAAAGATAATAGAATTTCCTGACAAATTAGCAACTAAACAGGAAATACAAAGATTTCTAGGATGTCTAAATTATGCAGGTGAATTTATTCCGAATCTAGCAAAGAAAAGGAACATACTGCAAAAACTAATAAGAAAATCAATAGACTTGGATGGACTGAAGAACACACACAATGTGTTAAACAACTAAAAGAAGAATGTGCAAAACTATAAAAGTTAAGATTACCAGACGAAAAGGATAATCTAATCCTACAAACAGATGCCTTCGATTATCATTGGGGAGCATTATTACAAACAGACTTAAACGAAATCAGCAGGTACACTAGCGGAACGTTTAATGAAGCTGAAGTCAGGTATTCAATCAATGAAAAAGAATTACTAGCAATTGTTAGAGGAATATGAAAATTTTCAACTTTTCTATAACCCAAGCAATTTATTATAAGAACTGACAATACTCAGGTGTCAGGATTAATATTTAATAAACTTTCTTCTGAACCTCAATAAAGAAGATTACATCGATGGCAGGTTTTATTGTCATTTTATTTTTTCAAGATAGAATACATTAAAGGAACTGACAATTCTTTTGCAGACTTCCTTTCAAGAAATGTCCAATATGAACAATCAGACAAAAATCATGGTCAATAGGATATATGAACGAATGTAAACTATGGACAAGTCCATAGATGAAAAAAGCAATAAGTTATTCAAAATTCGTGATGAATTAACAAGCTTGATAGAACAAGCAAGAATGATGCAGTACGAGATTAATCAGCTCAGTACTGAACAAGGCGAAAATATGAGTGAATTTTTACTCCTATGTGAACATTTGCATACATATCCAAAACGGAATTCAAATCCAAAAGGGAATATTACTCCCAACAAAGTGGTAGGAGATGTCCCACTAGCACAAAGTTCCAAAAATATCTCAACGGTAAGCAAGGATATGCCGAATCCTAAGTCTAAGGACGCAGGAAAAAGCTTAGCAATTGAGAAATCAAAAGATGCTATTTCTTCGAAAGAAGAACAAGGCACATCATCAGCGAAAGTTGAAAAAATTATCTCTGGGAAATCAGAAAGCAGCTCTAACAAAGTTCTTACGGGAACAAAAGTTTATTCATTTTTTCAGGTTGGAAAGCAGAATCCAAAAGAAGAAGAATATCTTGCATTTACAAGATATGTCTATAATCTTCTAGAAGAGAGTGGAGAAACATATGGAGTATTAGGAACAACGTAACCAGCTTGTTTCCTCAAATTTCCATATTCCCAAATGGATCACCAGGGTTTACAACCCGATTATTCGAATTTGGTTATCTAGATCGAGTCTATTTCGAATTAGATTTACAAGAATTATCCCAATTACCATCACAGTTGGTAAAATCAGTAAGACAATACGCTGAAGGCGAAGGTGTTTATTGCCGGTTCTTTAGCATAGCTATGGAAAGCCAAGACTTGCAGTTAGATTTTCCAACAATTAATTATATGAAAGAATTTTAACGTCAAAGCCACCGAAATTGACAAAAAATTACCCCATTTAAACTAAAAATGGATCTAAACAAGAAGAGCATTGAGAATTCAAGCATTGTATTTTATTCTCAAACGATTTTACGATGAAGATTACAAAGTATTGGATAATACATCTACTTGGATTTTGTTAACCAAAGGAAAAACTAAGTCCAAAATCTTAAGAGAAAAAATTATTGATTTCGACCTTCACAAGTTAGAAGCAATAGAAGAAACTTGGAAATTGGCTTGCAAGTTTCTTGAGCACAAGCATTCAGAAGAATAATTGAAGATAAAGGAGCAATCCAGCTGTAAAAAGCAAAGATGTAGACCGTCAAACATCGACAAAATAAAAGACGTAAGCACTTACGTCTTGAAGAAAGAGACAAAAGAGAAAAGAAAGAAAAAGAATCTTATCTTATCTCTTTAGTCAAAAAGAGAAATCAAATCATGTCGGCCATCAACATCTTCCACAACGATGATTGAAGGACGAAAGAAGAAATAACAAAGTTTTGAGGGAAGTCCTTGCAAAACAACAATGTAATATTTAGTCCCTCCTTGTATCTATAAAAGGAGAAGCAAAACACTCTAGCAGATAGACTACACTTTTTCTTTGTAAAAACCAATTAGAGAAAAAATGATAGGTATCTTAAGGAGTGAGTAGAAACTTCTCCCGTCAGGGAAATATATTTTTTTATATGTCTTAAGTATATGTAAAATATATATGGTTTGTAAGTGAGAATAATAATATAAAATAAAAAGTTTGGTTTATATACCTCTCTTCTTTGAATTCCATGAATAGTAGTAAGTGAAGGTTGTGATCTTCAGCCCTAGGGAAGAACAGTGAGGAAGTAGCCGTAAGACTGAGGTCTTGAAGGCGAAATAATGTTCATAGACTGAAGGAGAACTACTGCGGTAGTGATAAGGACTATTCACCGAACAAAAAGGTGGAAGGTATACACGCAAAATTTGGTATTTCATACTTATTATTGTCAAAAAAACTATATCATATTTTATATATTTGTTTTGACTTAGAAAATACTTAGTACCTATAGGGAAATTAAAATAATAAATTACAACAGTAACATGTTTAAAACAGTATTTATTTTACATGCTTACATCATATAAAACATGTTGAAAGATATTCAATAGCACTTATATCTTTCACGAAAAAGAGCATGGAAACATCGCATAGCATTACATCATATTGATAAAGCTATTCCAGAAATGGCAACGCATATCTGCATACTAGATCAAGATTTACAAAGCTCATAGATGCTATATATGATATGAAAATTCTTAGAATACAAGAGTATTTTGAATATAAAAATGCCAAAAGCATATTAAAAAGACATGTTTTTTACACATCATAAATTGCATGAATTATCCGCATACCCTGTCTTTGACAGCTAGCAACTAATGGTATCAAAATGAAAGATAAAGATAATTAGTAACATACATAATTATCAAATGAATATACCTTTATGGTTGTTAGAAGAAAAAACCTTAGTAACAATACTCAAGGTAATTAATAAATTAAATAAAGACTTAAAAGAAAAAGTCATACAACTAATAATTCATGAACAACAAATAGCTCATGAATAATTCGAAAATAGATATCCAATGGAAAATATACTATTTGAGTGTGAAGAATTAATAAGAGATGATATGAGTTCATCTGTTTATTATTTTCTCTGAATAAAGTCAAAATGAGCTTAAAAGAAGCTATAGATATACTAATTGATTTAGTTGAAAGTCATAAACAAATAGCCTTAAGACTAAAGCTAAGCTAATAGAGATAGAAATAATATCCCTTAAAGAAAATATTCCGGGAAAGATTACAAACATAATAGAAAAGGGAGACAAATTTGACAAAAGAGTGAGTCAAAAATATATAAATGAACTCTTAACAGAGAAAGTTGCAAAAAAAAGTTCATATCAAAAGGGAATCCTGGATAAAATAACTCATTCAAGAATTTTTTTAAAAACAATCCAAAAGAGAAACTTTGGAAATAGATCAATCTAAGAATGACGAAATTCTAGAAACGAAAACAAAAATAGAAAAAAACGAAACAGAGAAAAATACTATACAAAATGAATGAACTAGATGAACTAGTTGTTGATTTAGAAGACCTTGATCTATCAGATCAAAAACTAAAAGTCTTAATGAATAAGTGGATACAGGAGGACCCCAAGGAAAATACGAAGTCGGAGATGGATCAAAATCCATAAAAGAAGAAATCTGGCACCAGACAGAAGAAGAAATTTTGCACCAAAAGCAAAAAAGAATAAAGACTTTGTGAGTCAATACAATAATAGTAATAAATCAAAATACATGTCTAATAGACTCCCAAGCGGAGATGCAGGGTCAACCCAATTCTTAGATCTGAATTGCAAAAGAGAACTAGAAATAGATCTAGATATATGGGCTCAGAATATATTTCTCTTCTTTTTACTAGGAAAAGGAATAAGTTATTCTGATGAAGAAAAACATACAATAATGATAAACACTTTTTCTAAAAAAGTAAGCAACTGGTACACCGGATTATCCGATGATGCAAAAAGAATCATCGAAAATGATACTATAGAAGGATTTAAAGTATCCCTTAGAAGGAATAAAAAACCTTGTACAATTTATAGGAAATGAATTTCTAGGTGGCTAAGGAACCACCACATAGAATAGAGAAAAAGAAAGAGTAATTGCAAAAGAGCAACTAGAAAAATTGCAAATTTGCAAATTGAGTTATTTTAAGAATACACTTGTGAATTCGAAGAATATTAGTACAAAATATTTGACAGTAGTAAGGAAATGCTACCTTACCTTGAAAAATACTTTCAAAAATTACCCGGCTTTTGGGCCAAATACTTTAGAGAAGAATACGAAAAAGAAAACATTGATGGAGATACTCTTGGTCAAAGGATATCTTTTAGAAAAAATAGACTTGGACAACTTTGTATGGCGCACAAATATACTGCTTAGATACTAATGCAGCAACTCAATGGGGATGTGATACTAAACCCTACAAAAAAAGAAGGAAATACAAAAAAGGGTTAATTAAAAGAAAAAACATTTCAAAACAAAACTATATACCCAAAAGAAGGTATTATAAGAGGAAACATAATTTCAAAAAATCAAAACCTACAGAAAAATGCAAATGCTATAACTGTGGAGAAGAAGAACATAAAAGTTACGAATCTAACAAATAGAGAGTAAAAATATCAAAAATTGATAGACAAAAAAATTGATTCGGATCTAGAATCAATAACCTCAATAAAAAGTGATGACTTCTATGACGAAATATATGAAGAATTTTCATCTAGCTCAGAAGAAGAATCTGACTAATGAATAAAGAAATACAAAAAGAAGAAGAAAATTAAGTTCAAATCTTAGAAACTGAAGAAGATCAAAGGGGATACGCCCTAAAAATAACTTTTGATTGAGAATTATTTAAAAAAATCCAAGGATTACAATTAAACCTCAAAATTGAGGACAATATATTTAATAGGATGCAAAGAATGTTTGCAAGAAATAAAATTTCCTATCATGAATATCAAGAAATAGAGAAGGTAATAGAAATTACCCAAACAACAGGAAGACATAAATTAAACCTGTTAACTAAACCAATGATTGAACAAATCCTTAGAAAAATTCCAGAAAAGAAAAGAAAAAACAATGAATTATGTTCATTTAGGAGGAATCCAAATACTAGTCAAATCGACTTTCAAAGAAGGAATTAATTGCTCTATTGTTATAAATCTTTCAGATGAAAGATTCATAAATGCAAGAGAAGAAAACTTTGGTATAGTAGAAGGTAATCTGGCATATACCAAACTCCTATTCACATACTATCCTAAATATAGTATATCGCTTAAAGATTCAGTCTTTAATGAACATTTATTATCAATCTCTATATACAGTCACAAACTTCAATTATGAAAATGTGTATAAAAATAAAGGAATGAAATAGATCAAGAATGTGCAGGAATTGCAAGAATTATAGAAGCAGAAATTCAACATTCACAAATTCCAGATGAATATAAAATTAGATTTGGAAAAACACAAGAAATAGGAAGTTCAAGTAATAATCCTAGACTTTCTATAGAATATGGGAGAAATTCTATAAAGAAAATTTTATCAAATAGATATTCTAAGAAAATTCTTGAAACATCCAACCGTTCTAAAATTTTAGGAAGAATCTTCAATGGAACAGAATGGATAAAGCAAGAAATACTGATACAAACTGGCGCTACAGCCAATCATGTCAATGGAATCATTCTAGAAGGTTTGCCAATATATGAAGGAATACCTTATACATACAAAACATTTGAAGGTAGCAATTACAATTGTAAAAAAATGGTAGAATTACCAATACAATTAGACACAATCAGGATAACTATACCCTGTTATATAACTAATCACGAATGTGATCATAATCTTATACTAGGAAACCTTTTCTTTACTAGCGTAAATGACTACAGTATAGGAAAAGAAGGAATAGAAATAAGCTATAAAAATGAAAATTGTTTCATATCAAAAATTTTAAATGCCCAAAGAAACATCTTTTAGGGTATCAATGTTATATAAATTAATAACTCTCTATGATACTAAATTAACAACCTGTTGTTAAATTGACAATGGATCCGAAGCTAGTTTAGCAAAATCTTTTTTAATAAAAGATTGGGATATCAATAAAAATAACATATCTATGATCGGAATTACAGGAAATAAAGAACGACTGTCACATTAAAAAGAAAGAGTAGAAATAATCTTAGGATCTAAAATTGTTTCTATGAATAAATTATTTGCTTATGATAAACTGGAAACATATATATTATTAAGAAATGATTTTATTCAACAATTTCAGGATTATCATCAAACACTATATATGATAAGCCTTAAAACTCCTTGTGGATATTTTATTAAAGTCCCAAGAAAACAAAATCCTTACACTATTGAAAAGGAATGAGGAAATTATAAAAGAAAATATCTAGAACACCTAAAGGTGATTTCTTGCAAATGCCTCAATCTAGAACGGATAAAAGAAAATTTACAAAAATTATACGGTGAAAATCCCTTAGAAAAATGGGAAAAGAATCAAGAAAAAGCTAATTTATTACTTAAAGATCCTAGCATCATCATTAGAGTAAGACCAATGCTCTACAATGAAGAAGACAAAATTGAGTTCAAAACTCAAATCAAGGAATTAATTCATTTAAAATTAATCAGACCTAGTAAAAGCCGTCATAGTAGTCCGACATTTATGGTAAAAAATCACACCGAATTAAAAAGAGAAAAAGCTAGAATGGTTATAAATTACAAAGAATTAAATAAAAATTGTGTTTTTGGCGGATATTTTATCCCTAATAAAACCAATATAATCAACCTTACAAAAGGAAAAACTTATTTTTCAAAAATCGATTGTAAAAGTGGATTTTGGCAGATAAAGCTTGAAGAAATGGCTATACCCTTAACAACATTTAGTACTCCAATGGTCACTATGAGTGGATAGGAATGCCATTTGAATTAAAAAATGCCTCACAAATCTTTCAAAGAAAGATGGATAAAATATTTTCTGAAAAAGCATTTCTAATTGTCTATATAGACGATATGCTAATATGTTCTAAAACTTACCAAGAACATTTAACACATCTGAAAGAATTTTCAGAAATATATTTAGAAAATGGAATCATTTTAAGCTAGAAAAAGGCAGAGATAAGTAAAAATGAAATAGAATTCTTAGCAATGATTATTTCAAAAAATGGAATAGAGTTACAGACTCACATCTCCAAAAAGATAATAGAATTTCCTGACAAATTAGCAACTAAACAGGAAATACAAAGATTTCTAGGATGTCTAAATTATGCATGTGGATTTATTCTGGATCTAGCAAAGAAAAGGAACATACTGCAAAAACTAATAAGAAAATCCAGTTGACTTAGATGGACTGAAGAACACACACAATGTGTTAAACAACTAAAAGAAGAATGCGCAAAACTACCAATGTTAAGATTAACAGACGAAAAGGATAATCTAATCCTAAATACAGATGCCTCCGATTATCAATGAGGAGCATTATTGCAAACACACTCAAATGAAATTTGTAGGTACACTAGCAGAAATGAAGCTAAAGTCAGATATTCAACCAATGAAAAAGAATTATTAGCAATTGTTAGAGGAATAAGAAAATTTTCAACTTTTATATTACCCAAGCAATTTATTATAATAACTGACAATACTCATATGTCAGGATTAATATTTAACAAACTTCCTTCTGAATACAGAAGATTACATCGATGGCAGGTCTTATTGTAATTTTATTCTTTCAAGATAGAATACATTAAAGTAACTGACAATTCTTTTGCAGACTTTCTTTCAAGAAATGTCCAATATGGACAATCAGACAAAAAGCTTGGTCAATAGGATATATGAACGAATGCAAACTATGGACAAGTCCATAGATGACAAAAAGCAATAAGTTATTCAAAATTCGTGATGAATTAGCAAGCTTGTCAGAACAAGCAAGAATGATGCAGTACGAGATTAATCATCTCAGTACTAAACAAGCCAAAAATATGAGTGAATTTTTACTCCTATGTGAACATTTGGATAAATATCCAAAACGGAATTCAAATCCAAAAGGGAATATTACTCCCAACAAAGTGGCAGGAGATGTCCCACTAACACAAAGTGCCAAAAACATCTCAACGGTAAGCAAGGATATGTCGAATCCTAAGTCTAAGGACGAAGTAAAAAGCATAGCAATTGAGAAATTAAAAGATGTTATTTCTTCGAAAGAAGAACAATGCACATCATCAACGAAAGCTGAAAAAATTATCTCTAGGAAACCAGAAAGCAGCTCTAACAGAGTTCTTATGGAAACAAAAGTTTATTCATCTTTTCAGGTTGGAAAGCAGAATCCAAAAGAAGAAGAATATCTTGCATTTACAAGATATATCTATAATTTTCCAGAAGAGAGTGGAGAAACATATAGAGTATTAGGAACAGCCAGCTTGTTTCCTTGAATTTTCATATTCCCAAATGGATCACCAGGGTTTAAAAGCCCAATTATTCGAATTTGGTTAGCTAGATCGAGTCTATGCCAAACCAGATTTACAAGAATTATCCCAATTACCATCACAGTTGGTAAAATCAGTAAGGCAATACGCTAAAGGCGAAGGTGTTTATTGCCGGTTACTTAGTATAGCTATGGAAGACCAAGAGTTGCAGTTACATTTTTTAATGATTAATTATATCACAGTGGAAAAATTAAAGAATTTTAACTTCATAGCCACCGGAATTGACAAAAAATTACCCCATTTAAACAAAAAATGGATCCAAACAGGAAGAGCGTTGGGAATTAAAGTATTGTATTTGATTCTCAAACGATTTTACGATGAAGATTACAAAGTATTGGATAATACATCTACTTGGATTTTGTTAACCAAAGGAAAAATTAACTCCAAAATCTTAAGAGAATTTTTTTTTATTTCGACCTTCACAAGTTAGAAGAAATAGAAGAAACTTGGATATTGGATTGCAAGTTTCTTTAGCACAAACATTTAGAAGAATAATGGAAGATAAAGGAGCAATCCAGCTGTAAAAAGCAAAGATGTAGACCGTCAAACATCGATAAAATAAAAAATGTAAGCACTTACGTCTTGAAGAAAGAGACAAAAGAGAAAAGAAAGAAAAAGAATCTTATCCTATCTCTTTAGTCAAAAAGAGAAATCAAATCATGTCGGCCATCAACATCTTCCACAACGATATATGAAGGACAAAAGAAGAAATAACAAACTTTTGAGGGAAGTCCATGCAAAACAACAATGTCATATTTAGTCCCTCCTTGTATCTATTAAAGGAGAAGCAAAACACTCTAGCAGATAGACTACACTTTTTCTTTGAAAACACCAATTAGAGAAAAAATGATAGGTATCTTAAGGAGTGAGTAGACACTTCTCCCGCCAGGGAAAAGTATTTTCTTATATGTCTTAAGTATATGTAAAATATATATGGTTTGTAAGAGAGAATAATATTATGAAATAAAAAGTTTGGTTTATATACCTCTCTTCTCTGAATTCCATGAATAGTAGTAAGTAAATGTTGCGATCTTCAGCCTTAGGGAAGAACAGTGAGGAACTAGCCGTAAGACTGAGGTCTTGAAGGCGAAATAATGTTCATAATCTGAAGGAGAACTACTGCGGTAGTGATAAGGACTATTCACCGAACAAAAAAGAGGAAGGTATACACGCAAAACTTGGTATTTCATAATTATTATTGTAAAAAACAAACTATATCATATTTTATATATTTCTTTTGACTTAGAATATACTTAGTACCTATAGGGAAATTAAATTAATAAATTACAACAGTAACATGTTTAAAACAATATTTATTTTAAATGCTTACAGGATATAAAACATGTTGAAAGATATTCAATATCACTTACATCTTGTAAGAAAAAGAGCATGGAAACATCGCATAACATTACATCATATTGAGAAAGCTATTAGAGAAATGGAAAACTCATATCAGCATACTAGTTTAAGATCTACAAAGCTCATAGATGCTATACATGATATGCAAATGCTTAGAATACAAAAGTATTTTGAATATAAAAATGCCAAAAGAATATTAAAAAGACATGTTCTTTAAACATCATAAATTGCATGAATTATCCGCATACCCTGTCTTTGACAACTAGCAACTAATGGTATCAGAGCCTGAAAGATAAAGATAATTAGTAACATACATAATTATCAAATGAATATTCCTTTATGGTACTTAGAAGAAAAAACCTTAGTAATAATACTAAACGTAATTAATAAATTAAATAAAGACTTAAAAGAAAAAGTCATACAACTAATAATTCATGAACAACAAATACCTCATGAAGAATTCAAAAATAAATATCCAATGGAAAATATATTATTTGATTGTGAAGAAATAATAAGAGATGATATGAGTTCATCTGATTACTATTTCTCTGAATAAAGTCAAAATGATCTTAAAAGAAGCTATAGATATACTAAATGATTTAGTTGAAAGTCATAAACAAATAGCCTTAAGACTAAAGCTAATAGAGATAGAAATAAGATCCCTTAAAGAAAATATTCCTAGAAGGATTACAAACATAATAGAAAAGGCAGACAAATTTGACAAAAGAGTGAGTCAAAAATATATAAATGAACCCTTAACAGAGAAAGTTGCAAAAAAAAAGTTTATATCAAAAGGGAAGCCTGTATGAAAAACTCATTCAAAATTGTTTGAAACAATAATCCAAAAAATACAATTTGGAAATAGAACAATCTAAGAATAACGAGATTCTGGAAACAATAACAAAAATAGAAAAAAACGAAACAGAGAAAAATACTATAGAAAATGAATGAACTAGATGAACTAGTTTTTGATTTAGAAGACCTTGATCTATCAGATCAAAAACTAAAAGTCTTAATGAACAAGGGGGATACAGGAGGACCCCAAGGAAAATTCGAAGTCGGAGACGAATCAAAATCCATAAAAGAAGAAATCTGGCACCAAACAGAGGAAGAAAATTTTGCACCCAAAGAAAAAAAGAATAAAGACTTTCTGAGTCAATACCATAATAGTAATAAATCAAAATACATGTCTAATAGACTTCCAAGCGAAGATGCAGGGTCAACCCAATTCTTAGATCTAAATTGCAAAAGAGAACCAGAAATAGATATAGATATATGGGCTCAGAATATATTTCTCTTCTTTTTACTAGGAAAAGGAATAAGTTATTCTGATGAAGAAAAACATACAATAATGATAAATATTTTTTCTGGAAAAGTAAGCAACTGGTACACCAAATTATCCGATGATGCAAAACGAATCATCAATAATGATACTATAGAAGGATTTAAAGAATCCCTTAAAGAAGGAATAAAAAACCTTGTACAATTCATAGAATATATATACATATATATATATATGTATGGGGAAAATTTCTTGTTTAAGAGAGGCGAAATTCATGTGCTCTTTCTATAGTGTGTTTGCACATTCTGGACCAAACACGAACAATTTAAAGATACAATCACTTTTGTACACTTAGGGGTCGTTTGGTAGAGTATATTAGCAAAAATAATGAATGTTTTAGCTATATGTATTAGTGGTCCCTTGTTTAGTGCTTTTTTTCATGCTAAGTATAACTAATTTTTGCATTGGTTATATCATATTGTGTATTGAGGAGGGTATTACTAATACAATGGATTTTTAGGTATTAGGTATTAGTAATGCAAAGAGATTTAATACATGCATTAGCGTGATTAAACACCCAAGATTTAATACATACATTAGCATGATTAAACACTCAATGACCCCTCAAAATCACTTTGACATCTTTTCCACCATATTTGGGGAAGATATCTTTGTAAATAAATATCTATCTATATATAATAGGAGAAGTAAAAAGTGACACAAGTCAGCACCACAAAAATTCAACAATTTTAAAATTAATTTTTTTTTAAATTAACCAAAAAATAAAAAGAGTAACCAACTAAACAATTTCATGTTTCTTTTGAATATGATAATCTATCTATATATAATCTATGTATATATAATAGGAAAAGTAAAAAGTGACACATGTTAGCACCACTAAAATTCAACAATTTTAAAAATAAAAAATAATTTAAAATTCTTTTAATTTAATCAAACATAAATAAAAAAAATTAACCAACTAAATAATCTCATGTTTCTTTAGAATATAATAATATAATAATAATTTGGATAACAATGAATTTGAATTCAATTCATTGTTAGTTTCCACGAAAATTGTTTTAAATTTGAATTGTTTTAATTTTTAATTTTTAATTATCTGTAATTATATTAAATAATAATAAATAACAATTTTAAAAAAAGGTGATAGCGCCTACGTGTCAGCGCCACAATTAATCTCTATTTTTTAACTTTTAAAATACCAATTAATTAATTATTATTTATTTGTATTATCTATCTATATATAGTAGAAGAAGTTGTAACGACCTGATTTTCGTCGTTAGGGAAAAGCCAATGGGGAAAGAATTGGGGTCAGAAATTTTTTTGGTAGTAACTTGGAATTTCCTAACCTAGTCCAGATTTGGACGAAATCGGAGTCAGTAAGGTCTATGGAAATTTGGTAACAAATGAGAGACCTAATTATGATTTTGATCACATGAGTAGATAACTAAGACGTTAAGGAACCCGTACGACTTACCGAATTGAATTCGGGTAAGTAGAACTCCCGAAACTAATCCTAGCGTGGACGGGTATTTTCTGAGTGTCATGGTATGAAGGTGTGTTGTGAAATGGGGGTTTGAAATTATTAAATTTGCTCACTGTTTCCGTGCAAGCCGCCAGAGCTGAATTAGTACTGTCAGGGCGGGGCCGCTGTGGCGGGTTGAGGCCGCCATAGCGGGACAGACGCGACTTTAGTCTGAAAGAAAACTCCAGAAACGTTTTATTTTTCCCTTTTTCGACTTTGAGAGCCAATGAACGACCCCGGGGTTTTCTTGACAGTTTTCCACCATTCTTGAGGCTAAAGGTAAGGTTTTCACTCCCCAAATCTATTTTTCTATCTGTAGAACTTAATTCTTAGGTGATAATTGTTGGGGAAGGGTTTTGGAACTGTTTGGATGGTGGGAAAAATCCCTACTCTAGGTATGGGGATCAAGGGTTTGACCTAGGGTTGATATTATTGATTATGATCCGGGTAATTGGGTCTTGATTGTTGATCATTGCGTATAAATTATTGTTTGTAGACCTAGAACAAGCAGAAAGAATCTGGGAAGGGAAGATTCAAGTGCCTTAGGGGATTCAAGCTTGGATTTGAGGTAGGTGATGGTTGATTCATATTGGTGTGATATATATTTGTAATTGCTCATTATGATGCATGTATGTATGCGAATGTTGAATTATTGATCATTCTAATCGTAAATGAGGATAATTGAATAATTGTATGCCATGAATCACCTCTTGTTGTATGATTGTGAGAATATACATTGTGATTGTGATTGTGGTTTGTTGAATGGATCGGGTGTTACGTTCCGACACACTAACTTGGATCGGTTACCACGTTTCGGCATAAACATAGGATCGGTTGCCACGTTCCGGTATAAACATTGGATCGATTGCCACATTTCGGCATAAACATTGGATCGGGTACCACGTACCGATACGCTAACTGTTTGGGTGTGGGTTCCATGAGATAACCATTGAATTGGGTTCCGTGAGAGGACCATTGATTTGTGTTGTGTATCTACTTGTGATGATTACGTTCATATCTAATGATGATTGATATTGGAAAACTGTATGTTGCTTTAAATTGATAACCAATGTGTACATTGATCCTAAAAAGATGACTAATATTGTATATGTTCGGTATATGCCTGTTTATAATGTTGTGGTTACTTGCATGTGTTTCACTTATTGGGATAGTTGTGTGATCCTACCAGTACACTGTGGTTGTGTACTGAAACTGCACTTGCTTGTTCTTTGTTGAGTACATGGCATTTTCAGGCGGCTGTTGATAGACCTCAGCTAGGTGACTTTTGAGCGTGACCGGATTCAAGGGTGAGCCAATTCTTTCAGGCTTCCATGGATCTATCTTGTTTAAGTCCACTCTTTTCGGACTCATACAATTTGTTTAAGGTGTTTGCTTAGTTTCGAGGTTGTACCCCTTGTTTTTAGATTTTTCGTTAGTAGAGTTTTGGTACAATGACTTTCAGGTTCTAGGGGTTGAATTTCCGCATTAGTTTGGCTAGTTAATTGTTTAAGCCTTTGGAGTTTATGGGGACTCCATTTTTATTGTCATTTAAACCTGCTTCTGTATCTTTAAATGCTTAGCTTTGGTTAAATTTGTTAGTTTGATTTGTAGTAATGGTTCTCCCACCGGAGGGTTAGTGTGGGTGCCAATCACGATGGTCTGGGTCGTGACAAAGTTGGTATCAGATCCCTAGGTTCGTTGATCTCATTGTACCAAAACGAGTCTAGTAGAGTCTTACGGAATGGAACGATGACGTCTTTACTTTTCTTAGAGAGGCTATAGGACTTTAGGAAAAACTTACTTCTTTCTACTCCTTCGTGCTATGACTTGAATCCAATTGGTATGTGGGTGATACAAATTGGTATATTTCCTTCTTCACTCTATGGTCCGAACTAGAGCAACATAAGTGGTAACACCATCACTTGCAAGAGAGGATGTGTATAGACTACTAATAGTTGAATAGGGTCACCACTCAGAACAAGTATCCATTGCCTCAGATAGATGACCTTTTTGACCAATTGCAAGGTGCATCAGTTTTTTTTAAGATTGATTTAAGGTCTGCTACCATCAGTTAAAGATTGGGGCGGTTAAGAATTGGGTTCGACCAAGTTCTATGATTGAAATTAGCAGTTTTGTGGGGCTCGCTAGCTACTATTTTCGCTTGTGGTATGAATTAAGTCCAATTGGTATCTCCTGATTCCAATTGGTATCTCTCGATCCAATTGGTATCTCAACGAAGTGAACTAGACGCGGTAGTCCCAGTTGAAGGGACATAAGCAAGTTAATTGGAACTAAGAAGGTTCCAATAGGTATATGACCTTAGGGACCATATAAGGCATGGTTGATGGTCGTTTATGAAATGAACTAATTAAAAAATTGGACTTCTCTGCGAGTTGTAACTTGGAACGGTGAATGTGTGCTTCTAGTTGTCTGAAATTAACTATGAATGTGAAGGGTGTATTACTTGAATGCTTTGATATGATTATGTGCCCAGTATTGCTTGTTTGAATGTTGATAAGTGCAATGTGCTGGCCTAAATGTTGAAATTGTGCCAGTTGTAACTGCTTGAGTGTCGTGAAACTTGTTGTGAAATGAAAATTATCACGAGATTAGGTGCAAGGGTCTAGGTAAATAACGATGTGGTTCGTAAGCGAAAAATCTGGACGTGCGTTGCGACCAACTGATAAATGTGTGAGAGTTAGGGTGTATTAAGGGATATGTGTGTGGTAGTGTTGAAACAATGTAAAAGGAATCTAAAGTGCATATTTCGTTGGGTTGACCGGGGGGTAGACAATGATTGTCCTAGCTGAAGGGATTTTCTAAAATGTCTAGTAATAGTCGGGAAATCTAGGGGAAATATAGAAAAGAGAAGAACGCTAGAAATTGTTGGCAAAGGTTCTGTTTCCGTCAGGCCGCTGGGGCGGGATTTTCCCGCCATTGCAAGACCGCTAGTATGGGATTTTTCTCGCTAGAGCGGGACAGGGCGAGACAGAATCTCAGCCTTGTCTCCCCTGTTTTTCCCTAGTCATAATTATGGACCCCGAATCGTACCTGAACTAACCCTCGTGATCTAATTCAGTGTTCAACAATTGAATATAAGTTATAAAGTGTGTTAAAATTGTGGAGAACCTGTGCATATAAGGAGGAAATCAGTAAGGCCGTGGAGCCCGGGGAAATGGTAATGCGGGTAGAGGAGCAGTGTAGCCAGGCAATGAGGTTGCCCGTCAAGATGACATGGCTTAGTTATATGCTTTTCCGAGCAAGACCGAGTTTGAGGTGTGTGATGCAGTAGTCACAAGTTCTACTCTTGTCCGTGCCTGGATGGCTATTGTTTTGTTTGATCTGGGTTCTACTTATTCGTAGGTGTCAGTTCAATTTCCTTGGGATTCGATGTGGTTTGTGATATACATGATGCCCCCATCCATGTTTCTACCCTAGTGGAATAGTCAATCATAGTCACCCATATTTATCGTGTTGTCCTGTTGTGTTTATGGATTTTCAGATTTGGGTTGATGTGGTTATGCTGGATATGACTTACTTGATATAATCTTAGGCATGACTTGGTTGTTCCCATATTATAATGTGCTTAATGGTAATGTTAAGCCGGTAACTCTAGAGATCTCGTGTAGGGAAAGGCTAGAGTGGGAATGGGGTACAAGCCTAAGTTAGCTAAGGTCATATCTTTTGTGCGGGGTAGGAAACTGGTGGGGTAGGATTTGTTTGGCGTAATTGACCCATATTCGGGATGTGGAGATCGAGTCCCCCTCTATTGAGTCTATTCATGTGGTGTCAGAATTGAGAGAGCGTAAAGCTCAAATCTAGGAGCTTCTTGATTAAGGTTTCATCTCTTCTAGTGCTTTCCCGTGGGGTGCTCCTGTCTTGTTTGGTAAGAAGAAAGAGGGTAGTACAAGGACCAGTGATTTTATCTTAACCCATAAAGGAGTGGATTGATACCGGAATGACAAACTTATGGATAAAGAAAATCCCATTTAGTGTACTTAGGTGAAAGAAATTGAAGTATTTAGTAAGAAAGTGCGTATAAATTGGGTTAGTCCTTTGAATTTGATGAGTTTACCTGAGTTTGAGGCGTCGTATCGATGAAAAGGTTAACTTCGTAGTAATAGTCATGGCTAACTAAGCATACTGGTAATAAGAGTTCGTGATGGGTTGTGACGGGATGCAACTATATAATAAAATTGTTGATTAAGCAAATTTTTTGTATAGTAAGTACGACTTGCGAGTATCCAAGGTCGTGGTTTTCTAATAGTTGGTGAGTAACGTGCTTGTATGGAAAGTTTTAAAGAGATGGTAGGACACCACTCGAATAGAAGTTTAAAGAGCTAGAGTTATAATGAAGGAACATATAGTGGAATGTAGTACAACCTTTAGAGAGAGGCAAGATCAAGAATATTTTATTTGATTTCAAGGGCTAAAGCAATATCTTCTGAGGGGTAGATATTGGGTTTAGAGAAGCGTGATCTCATTCGTTTTGCTGTGGTAATAGTGTCACAAGTCCATCAGAATTGTTAAAAACTATTGGAAAAGACTTGAGGAAAGAGTGTACATACACTAGCTCGAGTGTGATGATAAGTGTTTTGTTTTGTTTTTGAGTTTAGTAATGAGTACGAATGAAATTTTAGTGAAAATATATTGTAAGATCGATGGAGATGCGATCAATGATAAGCGAAGATCCAAGATTTCATAGAAAAATCCTAGAGGTATAAGCTAATATTGATAGATAAGGGGATTATGCTATACAGTTGAATTTACAATTCATATTTTTCATTATAAGTTTACATTCGTGGTGATATATTTTTTCAAGATATGAATTGGAAATGTTTAAAACGATCAATTGTATCCGGTATTGAGCATTTGAAAGGACTTACACCTAGGTTGAGTCAAAAAAATTTATTACTGTTGATTGTTAAGTACCTAAGAAAGGTTTCGTTTAAAAGTGTTGGTTTATAATAAGGCAAATGGTCGGAGTGTTTATGATGGTTGTTAGTATTGTAAGTATGATTCACTAGTTATGTTCTCGTGTGTTTTTACTTTTGTGGGTGGATCCCTAGTGGTGGATCAGGGGTACCAAATCCTGCGATGTTCTCTTGGTTGAGTGGGAAGATTGGGAAGATTTGGTTATTTCGAATGACATAATTGGTGTTGTCTTGGAGTTGTTAAAGTATTTTAGTAGTTCTACATGTACCACTTTCTTATGAGAATTTTTAGAAGAGCTACCATGCGTAACTATGATTGTTTGAGTATTATGAGTGTGTGTTGGTTGGTTCAAGTCCACCTCTAATTGTAGCGAGTATTGATTTAGAATTTTATCATGGTTATGTGAGAAATGATTCGTCCTGATGTTTGTGTGGAAGTCCTTGATATTGCAGACATGTGTATGATCAACTTTGGTGGTTATTGAGAATAGCTTTATTGTTAGTTAAGTGTACATACAACAATAACTATCACTCGAGTATTGTGATGACTTTGTTGAGGCATTGTATGGAAGGATGTGTAGGTATTCAATTGGTTGGTTTGGGGACGGGGATTATATCATAAAGTGAAACTCAGTTTTTTTAAACAAAACCTTCTATTTGAGGAAGAACCGATTGAAATTCTTAATCGCGATGTCCGGAAGCTAAGGGCATGCAAAACAAGTATCCCCTGTTGTTCAGCGACTCAAGTACTACTCTACCCTTACTTTAGCCAGTCTTCCCTAGCTGACCACTCGGGGATGAGTGATGGGTAAATTGGTCTCTATTGTAACGACCTGATTTCCGTCGTTAGGGAAAAGCCAATGGGGAAATAATTGGAGTCAGAAAACTTTTTGGTAGTAACTTGGAATTTTCTAACCTAGTCCAGATTTGGACGAAATCGGAGTCAGTGAGGTCTAGGGAAATCTGGTAACAAATGAGAGAACTAATTATGATTTTGATCACATGACTAGATAACTAAGACGTTAAGGAACCTGTACGACTTTACAAAATTGAATTCGGGTGAGTAGAACTCCCGAAACTGATCTTAGCGTGAACATATATTTTCAGAGTGTCATTGGATGAAGGTGTGTTGTGAAATGGGGGTTTGGAATTCTTAAATTTGTTCATTGTTTCCGTGCAAGCCACCAGAGCGAGATTAGTGCCGCCAGGGCGGGGCCGCTATGGCGGGTTGAGGCCGCCATAGCGGGACAGACGCAACTTAAGTCGGAAATAAAACTCCAAAAATGTTTTATTCTGCACTTTTTGACTTTGAGAGCCAAGGAACGACCCCAAGGGTTTTCTTGACAATTTTCCACCATTCTTGAGGCTAAAGGTAAGGTTTTCACTCCCCGAATCCATTTTTCGATCTGTAGAACTTAGTTTCTTAGGTGATTATTGTTGGGGAAGGGTTTTGGAACTGTTTGGATGGTGGGAAAATCCCTAATCTGGGTATGGGGATCAAGGGTCTGACCTAGGGTTGATATTATTGATTATGATCCGGGTAATTGGGTCTTGATTGTTGATCATTGCGTATAAATTGTTGTTTGGAGACCTAGAGCAGGCGAAAAAAATCTGAAAAGGGAAAATTCAAGTGCCTTAGGACATTCAAGCTTGGATTCGAGGTAGGTGATGGTTGTGATTTCATGTTGGTGTGATATATGTTTGTAATTGCTCATTATGATGCATGTATGTATGCGAATGTTGCATTATTGATCACTCTAATCGTAAATGAGGATAATTGAATAATTGTATGCCATGAATCACCTCTTGTTGTATGATTGTGAGAATATACATTATGATTGTGATTGTGGTTTGTTGAATGGATCGGGTGTTACGTTCCGACACACTAACTTGGATGGGTTGCCACGTTCCGACATAAACATGGGATTGATTGCCACGTTCCGGCATAAACATTGGATCGATTGCCACATGCCGTCATAAACATTGGATCGGGTACCACGTACCGATACACTAACAGTTTGGGTGTGGGTTCCATTAGAGGATCATTGAATTGGGTTCCGTGAGAGGACCATTGAATTGTGTTGTGTATCTACTTGTGATGATTACGTTCATATCTAATGATGATTGATATTGGAAGACTGTATGTTGCTCTAAATTGATAACCAATGTGTATTATTGAGAATGTGGGATGCTATATTGATCCTGAAAAAATGACTAATATTGTATATGTTCGATATATGCCTGTTTATAATGTTGTGGTTACTTGCATGTGTTTCACTTATTGGGATAGCCGTGTGATCGTACCAGTACATTGTGGTGGTGTACTGATACTGCACTTTCTTGTTCTTTGTTGAGTACAGGGCATTTTCAGGCGACTATTGATAGACCTCAGCTAGGTGACTTTTGAGCGTGGCCGGATTCAAGGGTGAGCCAGTTCTTTCAGGCTGCTATGGATCTATCTTGTTTAAGTCCACTCTTTTCGGACTCAGACTATTTGTTTAAGGTGTTTGTTTAGTTTCGGGGTTGTACCCCTTGTTCTTAGACTTGTCGTTAGTAGAGTTTTGGTACAATGACTTTCAGGTTCTAGGGGTTGAATTTCCTCATTAGTTTGGCTAATTAATTGTTTAAGCCTTTGGAGTTTATGGGGACTCCATTTTTATTGTCATTTAAATCTGCTTCCGTATCTTTAACAGCTTAGTTTTAGTTAAATTTGTTAGTTTGGATTGTAGTAATTGTTCTCCCACCGGAGGGTTAGTGTGGGTGTCAATCACGACGGTCTGGATCGTGATAGAAGTTAAAGTGACACATGTTAGCACCATTAAAATTCAACAATTTTAAAAATAAAAAATAATCTGAAATTCTTTTAAATTAACCAAAAATAAATTTTAAAAAAGAGTAATTAACTATTGACACCCAATTTTGACCCTCATTTCTTCTAATTCAGTATTTTCGAGCTTCTAATTTAATATCGTATCATATTATCCTTTTTCACAATTATTTTTACTACAACAACTATTTATCTACTACAATTATATGTTTTATCATCGAAATTACTATTATCACTTTTTACAGCTTTTTTTCTTAAAAAAATATTTGTTGTCGCTTTATTTCAAGTTTTGTACTTATTAAACTAATTATAAATTCTTATTTTATATTTGTATATTTAATATAAGCGTAAATTTGTAATACTAATATTTTTATTATGTAAATTATTAGTTGTTGTAAGCGTCTAAAGTTTCAATCCTGAAATACAGGAAACATGAAAGGAGAAATAGCAAGCAAACAACAGTATTTATATTTGAATTTATGCGAAGGTTACAATCTTTATAAAATCTATAAGAAAAAGATATGTAATCCCCTGATTCTTCTCTTCACGGATGTTCTTGATTTGATGGAATATTTGCGGCTCAACACTTGGAGCGAAGACTTCTTTGTATGCGGAAGACTTGCAGTTCGCCACTGAAGAGCAACTATGTATTTCTGTATGTATTCTTCTTTTTCTTCCTTATTTTTCCCTTTTGTTCTTATGAAGACCTCTTTATATAGGCTTGAGCTAGGATTTTAGGGGTATTTTTTGTCGCACCTCTTTTTGCGCACGACATAAGGGTTTTTCCAATTAAAGTGACGGTATTGATTAGAGATTATTTTTTATCTTTTCAGAGTCGCCACTTGGAATTGAGTTATGGTGTTTCAAGTCACCTTTCCTTTTTAATCTCTAATCAAAAGGAATGACTCTTAATTTGTGTTTGCGAACTAGAAATTCAGGTAAGGAATTCTATTGACCGAGAGGAAGGTATTAGGCATCCCTCGAGTCCCGTGGTTCTAGCACAGTCGCTTTTATTGACTTAAAATATTTTTGGATATATTATTACATGCCATTATTTGCTTGCATTCTTTATTGTTGAACTTTTATTTGGTTTCAACCTAGATGCGTAACCGCATTCTTGGTTTCGATATTTATAGATTCGAAGCATAATTGTTTTACTTTCTCGAGTGTGTTACCTAATATTCTATGTCTCACGTCCTGATTTCAATTAAATAAAATATTTATTAGAATAATTTTGCCAAGGTGCGTCACCACATCCTTGAATTTCTTTTATGTGTTTCAAAAAAGATGTGTAACCACATTCTTAATTGAAACAAATATTTTTACCATGCCTAAAATTCATCTAGTCATTAAAAAACAAATATTTTCCTTTATATAAAAAACAAATAAAGTAAAATACATAAAAATATTGAGGATACAATATATAATTCTGACTTCACTTCTATATCTTTTTATTTTATATTTTATATTTTTTTCACTCTTAAAATTAACGTCAATCAAACAAAACAATAACGAATTGTTAAAAATAAATTTCATTTTTTGTTTGATAAAATAAAACAACAACAATTTATTTATTTATTTTAGCCTAACAATCTCTACTTTATCATTATTATCTTCATCAAGACAAGAATAATGCCATGGCCCGTTCATTTTAGGAGGCCACAACTAACAAATATAAATGAATAAAATAAAAAGTAACCACTGATTAAAGCTACCTTCATTCATTAAACAAAGATATAACAACTAACAAGTTGTTCATTTCAATCAAATTATGAATAAACAAAATATAGAAAAACTTGTCATAAAATTACATCAAATTCCATAAATAAATTAAAGAGATAAAGTAAAGTTGAATGCCGCAAAATCTTGACCGAAGCTTGATTATACATCCACAAATTTTTTGTAGGTTGTTTGTGATGGTATATGTATTGTGTTTATATGAAAATAATGAAAAAGGAAGAAAAAAAAATGTTAATGTGTTGTGGATTTTTGAAAAGTAAAAAGAATGTGAGAGTTTTTCTTTTTTTTGGGTTGTGGGATTTTTGGTCGTTTTTGGTATTGCTGATTTTTTATGTATGTTTTTTTTTTCTTTTTCTTTGTGTTGCTGTGCGTGTTGTGTTGTATGTTGATTTTTCTTCCTTTGTCCGTGTCTGTCTTTTCTTGTGCAAATTGTTGTAGATTGTGAATGTTTTTTTTTTTGGTGTGTTACGTGTTGTGTGTATATTGGCAAGTCTGAGGGTGTGTTTTTTGGTTTTTTCTCTTTTTTTCGTTTCATTTTTCTGTACGTTTTGTGTGGGTATGTTTGAAGAAGATATTTTGGTGGCCTTTTTTTTTGTTTGCTGCCTGTGTTTGTTTGGTTTTGTAGTGTTTTGTATATATATTTAGGCGTGTGTTGCTGATGTCTTTGGTAGTGTGGGCTGTGAGGGTGGTGAGTGGAGTTGAGGAATTGGGGTAATAGGGTGAGGTAATGGGGTGTAGTATAGGTGGGTTGGGGTAGTGGGGGTAGTTTAGGAGAGGATAATGGTTATTTTTTATAACTTAAATATATATAAAATTATAATAATAAAAATATTAATTATTTTGAACAAATGAAATATAAAAAATACTAAATGACTAATTAAAAATACAATTAAGAAATAACTAGTTTATTTATTAAATCTAAATTAAAAGAAAATATATATTTTTTGTAAATTTTATTTTCTTTATAACAAAACTTACACTAATAATGAAACTCTATTTTTGTAGTTTTCAAATATTTAAGATAAAAGAAAAATATCTAATTTATATGTAAAAGCAATATTTATGTACTAAAAATGGTCTAAGACTTAAGTTTGATAAAAAATTACGTGTCTACAGTTTTGTCCAAGCAATTTGGTCCTTGGGCTTGAAGAACATGAGTTGGGCTCGTCTTATCAACTTAATGGACTGACCAAAATGTAATTTGGACTTTATTTAAGTCATATATTTTGACTTAACTATTAATCCAACTTTATTAACCAGTAATTTGATTTGGTCATTATATAATGAATTTATGGATTAATCCAAAATTTAATATGGATTTATCAATAAAATGTCACTGTCTACAAATGCCCCCTGCTTCGAGGCTTGTTGTGGTATCCAACTTGTCCACCCTTTAAAGACAAGGCTTGAAGCATTCGTGATTTATTTTTTTTTATGGAGTCATTCAAAACTTTCCATATTTGATTCCAATGGAATTTTTTCGTAACTTGATTCCAATGGAATTTTTCATAACTTGATTCCTATTGAAACATACCATAATTTGGTTTCTAGGAAAATTTATGTCACGACCCAGACCGTCGTGAGTGGCACCCACACTAATTCTCCAGTGGGAGAACCAAAACTACAGTCCAACTAATCAACTTAACCGAAGTACTACACCTTTAAAGCTACGGAAGCAGGTTTAAATAACTATATAATTAATACGGAGTCCCCATAAACTCCGAAAGTTCAACTAACATCTAACAACTAATGCGGAAATACCCTTAGAACTTGAAAGTCATTGTACCAAAACTCTACTAACGACAAGCCTAAGAGCAAGGGGTACAACCCCGAAACTGAACAAACACCTTTAACAAATAGTTTGAGGCCAAAAAGAGTAGACTTAAACAAGAGAGATGCATGACAGCCTGAAAGAACTGTCTCACCCTTGAATCTGGTCACTCTCAATAGTCACCTAGTTGAGGTCTATCAATAGCCGCCTAAAGCTGTCCTGTACTCAACAAAGAAAGAGCAAGTGCAATATCAGTACACAACCACAGTGTACTGGTAGGATCGCGGCTATCCCAATAACTGAAACATATATAAGTCATTACAACATAATAAACATGCATACAACGAATTTATACAATATTAGTCATCTTATCAGAAAACATGTTCAATTCCACATTATCAATAGCAGGTAGATACGAAAATATCAATCACAAGTCAATGGTCCTCTCGTGGAACCCACGCCCAAACTGTTAGTGTACCAGTACGTGGTACCCGATCCAAGTTAGTGTGCCAGACGTGATACCCGATCTCATATATGAGCTGGAACGTGGCACCCGATCCAAGTTAGTGTGCCGGACGTGACACCCGATCCCATATATGCGCCGAAACGTGGCACCTGATCCAAGTTAGTGTGTCGAAACGTGACACCTGCTCCATTCAACAAGCCACAATCACAATGTATATTCTCATAATCATACAATCAAGTCATGATTCATGGCATATAATTATGTTAAGTCAATCCTCATTTACCATTAGTGTGATCAATAATGCAACATTCACATAAATACATGCATTATAATGAAGTAATTACCAACATACATCACACCAACATGAAACCACAACCATCACCTACCTCGAATCCAAGCTTGAATCCCCTAAGGCACTTGAATCTTTCCTTTATGGATTCTTTCCGCTTCTTCTAGGTCTACAACAATTAATATACGCAAGGATCAACAATCAAAAGTCTAATTATCCAGATTATAACATACCCAATAACCCAACACCAAACCCATGATCCCAATATCCCAAATTAGGGCTTTTTCCACCATAATTCCCTGTTCAAAACCTTCCCCCAACAATAATTACCCAAGAAACTATGTTCTACGGATCGAAATACGAATTTGGGGAGTGAAAACCCTACCTTTAGCCTCAAGAATGATGAAAAACTGTCAAGAAAACACTGGGGTTGTTTCTTAGCTCTCAAGGTCGAAAAGTGCAGAATAATAACATTTTTGGGTTTTAATACCGACTTATTTCGCGACTGTCTCGTTGTGGCGGCCCAATCCCGCTACAGCGGCCTCGCCTTAGAGGGAAAAATCCCGTCATAGTGGCTTACACGGAAACAAAGAGCTAAATTCATAGCTTCAAACCCCCATTTCACAACACATCTTCAACCCATGACACTCAGAAATTACCCGCTCACGCTAAGATCAGTTTCAGGAGTTCTACTCGCCCGAATTCGATTCCGTAAAGTCGTACGGATTCCTTAAGGTCTTAGCTATCTACTCATGTGATCAAATTCACAATTAGACCTCCCATTTGTTACCAGATTTTCCTAGACCTCACTGACTCCAATTTCGTCCAAATCTAGACTAGGTTGGGAAATTTCAAAATACTACCAAAAAGTTTTCTGACCCCAATTTTTTCACAATTGGGTTTTCCATAACGACAGAATCAGGTCGTTACAATTTACCATAATTTTGTTTTAACTATGGGTTTTTCATAATTTGTAGGAACACAATTTATGTACTTTTGATTTCTATAAATACACATGCTCTTACAATGATTGATTGTCAACTCTAGGCATACAAAACTCATTTTCGTCACTTTTGTTCAGCACAGTATGCCTGCGGTAGAAAGTTCATAACTTGTTGTAGATATATTGAAATCATGATCCGTTTGATGCTCCAGAAACTAGACTCAGAGGGCTACAACATATCCGAAATTCAAAATCAAAACCCTTCTAAATTGGTGGAAATTGATATTTGAAGTTTGCTATCAAATCTGTCTTCTTTTTTTATAGCTCTATGCAGTCCCACCAAAACGTCTCTATCTTGGTGTAGGAGAATCCGAATGACAAGAGACTTGTTTCTGTAGAAACTAGACATCAAAGTCTACAATAAATCCAAAAATCAAAGTAAAACTCTCCATGAATTGTCGAGAATTAATTTTTGAAGTTGGTCTTCAATTCTGTCATTATTGTTTTGCAAATTATGGAGTCTCACCAAAACATTTGCATCTTGGTGTAGGAGAGCTCGAATGGAGAGCTACTTGATTCGATAGAAAATAGACTCTTAATTCTACAACCTATCCAAAAAATCAAAGTCAAAGTTCTTATGAATTAACCAAAATTGATATTTTTAAAGTTAACGATCCAATTGACTTTGGACAACATCCATGAGTTCACTTCTCTGCATCTTCACCGAAGAGTCTCATATTGATTTCCGTATTGATTGAGAAATTTGTCATTATCTATATGGAGAGACAACATAAAACTATTAAGCCAATAGGACCATATTCACGAGCGCGAGAGCATATGCCATAATTTTCACCATGCCCATTTGAAGCTATAACAAACTACACTTAGTGCATCTTCTTCTACAATCGTATCTTTGATGACGAACCACACATGAGGCATCTTCTTTTGCAGTTGCGACTTTGACGACGAACCACATTTAGTGCATCTTCTTTTGTAGTTGCGAATTTGATGAAGAACCACACATAATGCATCTTCTTTTGTTGTTGTGACTTTGATGACGAACCACACTTGATGCATCTTTTTTTTGTGATTGCGACTTTAGCGATGAACCACACTTAGTGGATCTTCTTCTACAATCGCGACTTTGATAATGAACCACACATGAATCATCTTCTTTTTTCAGTTGCGGCTTTGACAACGAACCGTATTTAGTGCATCTTCTTTTGAAGATACGACTTTGATGATGAGCCTTATCTAGTGCATCTTTTTTTGTAGTTGTGACTTTGATCATGAACCAGACATGATGCATCTTCTCTGTAGTTGAAGTTTGGCAATGAATCACACTTTGTGCCTCTTCCTCTGTTATTGGCTTATGTTCAGATTTGAGTTGCCACTTTGGCTAAGTTAAATGTTTATTTCTGAAACAGTATGAGTTTAGTTTGAGACTATTGAGTTATCTTGCATTTGGATTCTCTTCTTAATGCTTAAAAGTTTTCTTCTAAGTAAGTAAGTCAGGCCAAGGGTTCGCTTGGGGCCAACAATGGTTCTCGAGTGCCAGCCACGTCCAGGGTGTAGGCTCGGGGTGTGACAAACTTGGTATCAAGCACAGAGTTCAAGAATCCTAGAAAGTCTATGAAGCCATGTGTATAGAGTCCTAGTTATCAGTGTGAAGCGCGCCACATCTATAATTAGGAGGCTGCAACACATAGGAAATTATCTCACTTCTTTCACACTCATTTCGTGAGTTAGAGTTTGATCTCTAAAAAGTTTCTTCTAACTCGTGCTTGCGCATGTCTTTCAGAGTATGCCTCCACATCAGAGGTCGTCCAGCTAGAAGGAATGTTGAACCACAAGAAGAAGGGGTACCTACTGCACCAGAAGTGCAACCCCAAGGAGAGGTCACCAATGCTGAGTTCCGTGAGGCTATCCGGATGTTGAGCCAACTTGTGACCAATCAAGCTGGACAATAGAGAGGGAATCGTCAGGAAGTGGATGATACTTCGAGGATCCGCGAGCTCTTAAGGATGAATCCTCCAAACGTCACAGGTTCTAGTGTTACTGAGGATCCAGAGAATTTTGTTGAAGAACTTTAAAAAGTTTTTGAGATCATGCATGTTACTGATACTGAGAGTGTGGAACTAGTTGCATACCTGATGAAGGGTATCTTTAGGATATGGTTCGACCAATGGAAGAAGAACCGAGTTCAGGGAGCACCACCTGCGAGTTGGGCATGTTTTAAGGCCTTCTTGGGGGGTTTCTTCCCCCGAGAACTGAAAGAGGCTAAGGTACGAGAGTTTCTCACACTTAATCAGGACTCTTTGAGCGTTCATGAGTATAGTCTGAGGTTCACAGAACTTTCCCGCTATGCTCTGGAGATATTTGCTTACATGAGGAGCAGAATGAGTTTATTTTTTGCTAGGTTGTCTCGTCTGTCAAGTAAGGAAGGCAAGGCAACTATGCTGATAGGGGATATGGACATATGAAGGTTGATAATCCATGTTCAACAAGTTGAGGAGGGCAAGCTAAGGGATAGAGAAGAGTTTAAGAATAAGAGAGCTGAGACAGGGAATGAGTCAGGGCAGCAGAAGAGTAATGCCAACCGGTCATCCTTCCAACAGAAACAAAAGGGGCCTGCTCCATCGTCAGCTAGTGCACCTGCACCTAAGAACAAAAATGAGTACAATAGTAAGAATTCCAGAGCCAAACCTGCCTATTCTCAAGGTAGTATGGCACAAGGGGTAAGTAAGCCTCATGACTGCGCTAAGTGTGGTAGGAACCACTCAGGTACATGTCGTGAGGGTTCCACTGGTTGTTTCAAGTGTGGCCAGAATGGTCATTTCATGCAAGAATGTCCAAAGAACAAGCAGGGTAACGGTAATAGGGGCAATAGAGCCAAGTCTTCTTTAGTTGCTCCACCAGATAGGGCAGCACCTAGAGGAGCTACTTCAGGTACTGGTGGAGGAACAAACCACCTATACGCTATCACAAGTCGCCAAGATCAAGAGGATTTGCTAGATGCTGTTATTGGTATGATCCAAGTTTTTAACTTTAATGTTTATGCTTTGCTAGATCTAGGAGCGAGTTTATCTTTTGTAACTCTGTATGTTGCGATGAATTTTCATGTTATTCCTGAGCAACTTAGTGAACCCTTCAGTGTTTCTACACCTATTGGTGAGTTTATTCTAGTAGAACGAGTCTATCGTGATTGTCCCATTTTCGTAAATCACAAGAGTACCATGGCTGACTTAGTTGAGTTAGATATGGTAGATTTTGATGCCATTTTAGGTATGAACTGGCTTCATGCCTGTTATGCATCAATAGATTGTAGAACTTGAGTAGTCAAGTTCTAGTTTCCCAGTGAACCAGTTATAGAGTGGAAGAGCAGTTGAGCAGTGCCTAAGGGTCGTTTTATTTCATACCTTAAGGCGAGGACGTTAGTTTCCAAGGGTTGTGTCTATCACTTAGCCCGAGTTAATGACTCTAGTGTTGAGATACCTCCTATTCAGCCAGTTTCAGTAGTAAAAGAGTTTCCAGAAGTTTTTCCAGATGATCTTCCTGAAGTCCCTCCTAAGAGAGAGATAGACTTCGGTATAGACATTCTTCCAGATACTCGTCCTATATCTATTCTGCCATATAGAATGGCACCAGCAGAGTTGAAAGAGCTAAAAGAATAGTTGAAAGATCTCCATGATAAGGGATTTATTCGACTAAGTGTCTCACCTTATGGCTCTCCGGCCTTGTTTTTGAGGAAGAATGATGGTTCCCTTAGGATGTGTATAGATTGCCGTCAGTTGAACAAGGTCACCATCAAGAATAAGTATTCTCTCCCAAGGATTGGTGATCTTTTCAATCAACTTCAGGGTGCCATCTGTTTCTCTCAGATCTGGCTACCATCAGTTTAGAGTATGGGAATGTGATATTCCAAAGACAGCATTCAGGACCCGTTATGGTCATTATGAGTTTCTGGTCATGTCATTTGGTTTGACTAATGCTCCTACAACGTTCATAGACCTTATGAACAGAGTGTTTAAGCCTTATCTTGATATGTTTGTTATCGTATTCATTGATGACATTCTAATCTATTCGAGGAATGAGGAAGATCATGCTAGCCATCGTAGAATTGTTTTCCAGACTCTAAAGGATAAAGAGTTATATGTCAAGTTCTCTAAGTGTGAGTTTTGGCTTGAGTCTGTGGCATTCTTGGGCCACATAGTTTTCGGTGATGGAATTAAAGTTGATACTTAAAGAATAGAGGCAGTGCATAATTAGCCTAGACCCATATCTCTAACTGATATTAGAAGTTTCTTGGGTTTGGCCGGATATTATAGAAGGTTTGTAGAGGGGTTCTCATATATTTCATCCCCTTTGACCAAGTTGACTCAGAAAACAGTGAAGTTTCAATGGCTTAAAGCTTGTGAGAAAAGCTTTTAGGAATTGAAAAAGAGGTTGACTACTGCCCCAGTATTGACCTAACCAGAAGGTACTCAAGGTTTTGTTGTGTATTGTGATGCGTCCAGAGTTGGTTTGGGTTGTGTGTTAATACAGATTGGCAAAGTTATAGCTTATGCCTCCAGACAGTTGAAAATTCATGAGAGGAATTACCCAACCCATGACTTAGAGTTGGTTGTCATAGTATTTGCTTTGAAAATATGGCGTCATTATTTGTATGGTGTTCATGTTGATGTATTCACTGATCGTCTTCAGTATGTGTTTAGTCAGAAAGAGCTTAATCTCAGACAAATGAGGTGGTTAGAATTATTCAAGGATTATGACATGAGTATCTTTATCACCCAGGTAAGGCTAATGTTCTTGATGATGCCTTGAGCAGGTTATCTATGGGTAGTACCGCCTATTTTTAGGAAGATAAGAAAGATATAGAAGGAGATGTGCATAGACTTGCACGATTGGAGGTTCGATTAATTGATTCCACAGAAGGAGGAGTAGTGGTGATGAATGGGGCTAAATCTTCCTTAGTGTCAGAAGTGAAAGAGAAGCAAGGCCAAGATCCTATTTTGCTTGAATTGAAGGCAAATGTTCATAAGCAAAAAGTATTGGCTTTCGAACAAAGGGGAGATGGTGTATTGAGGTATCAATGTAGGTTGTGTGTACCAAGGTGGATAAACTCCAAGAGAGGATCATGGATGAAGCTCATAGCTCCAGATATTCCATTCATCCGGGTTCCACAAAGATGTATCGTGACTTGAGAGAAGTATATTGGTGGAGTAGTATGAAGAAGGGCATTGCATAATTTGTTGCTAAGTGCCCGAATTGCCAATAAGTTAAAGTAGAGCACCAAAGGCCTGGTGGTATGGCTTAGAATATAGAACTTCCGGAATGGAAGTGGGAGATGATTAATATAGATTTCATCACAGGGTTACCAAGGTCTCGCAGGCAACATGATTCTATTTGGGTGATTGTTGATACAATGACAAAATCAGTCCATGTTTTGCCTGTAAAGACCACCCATTTAGTAGAGGACTATGCCAAGTTGTACCTTCAAGAAGTAGTTCGAATTCATGGAGTTCCGGTCTCCATTATTTCAGACAGAGGTACACAATTCACTGCACAGTTTTGGAAGTCATTCCAAAAGGGCTTGGGTTCAAAGGTTAACTTGAGTACTGCTTTTCATCCTCAGACAGATGGTCAAGAAGAACACACTATACAAACCTTAGAGGATATGTTGAGAGCTTGCGTGATTAATTTCAAGGGTAATTAGGATGATCACGTGCCTCTCATTGAGTTCGCTTACAACAATAGTTACCACTCTAGCATCCAGATGGCTCCTTATGAAGCTCTTTATTGGAGAAGATGCAGATCTCCTATTGGATGGTTTGAAGTTGGTGAAGCTGGGTTGATAGGACCAGACTTAGTTCATCAAGCTATGGAAAAGGTTAAAGTTATTCAAGAGAGGTTGAAAACGGTGCAGATTCATCAGAAATCCTACGCTGATGTTAGGAGAAGGGAGTTAGAGTTCAAAGATGATTGGGTATATTTGAAAGTTTCACCCATGTAGGGTGTTATGAGATTTGGTAAGAAGGGAAGCTTAGTCCCCAGTATATTGGCCCTTACAGAATATCCAAAAGGGTTGGTAATGTAGCTTATGAGTTAGAGGTACCTCAAGAGTTAGCAGTGGTTCATCTGGTGTTTCACATCTCCATGTTGAAGAAGTGCATGTGTGATCCTTCATTGATTATACCAACTGAATATATTAGGATCAAGGATAGCTTGTCTTATAAGGAGATTTATGTTCAGATTCTAGATCGCCAAGTTCGCAAGTTGAGAACAAAAGAGGTAGCATCAGTCAAAGTTCTTTGGAGGAATCAGTTTGTTGAGGAAGCTACTTGGGAAGCTGAGGAGGAGATGAAGAAGAGATATCAACATCTCTTCGAATCCGGAGAAGTTCCAAATTAAGGTACTAATCCTTTTCTTGGTATTTGTTTATAAGTTGGCATATTGTTTTTGCATTTTTTCTAGTTGGGTGTTTGAACTGAATGATTGATGTTACACTCTTAGCATAGTAAGAGTAATCTCATTCGAGGATGAATGTTTCCAAGGGGGATATATTGCAGCATCTCTCTATTTGAAAGAACTAGGAAGAGCTAAAATTGGAAATAGTTGTTTTTGGAAAGAATGAAAAATCTGGAAAATTTGGTAAGTTATGTTAAGTTTGAGTTTTTTTGTTAACTTCAAATGACCATAAATCCTAAATCGGGATGATTTAGGTGTTCTTCCATATATCTTAGGAAAGATCTTGGAATAATCTTTTTAATGCCGCCGAGTTTACTCAATTCTGAGTTCATATGAGTGAGATATGCCTATTTGAAGTTGGGCTGTTCAAATAAGGAAAGTCTAATCCAGATTTTTGAAGGGCATTATGGTATTTTCCATACCCCATGACTTAATTTCGTTTTTTGGTAATTAATTGGGGTCTAAACTGACAGGATTCAGTTTACGCTTTTACAATATTGAGTTAGGGTTTTAGAGGAGAGAAAAGAATAAGAGAAAAGAGGAGAAAAAGCAAGAATCATCAAATTCTCGAAGCTAAGATCGTGGATTTCGTCAAGGGGTGATCCCTACGAGGTATGTGAGATCACATAGAGTTGGGTTAGTTCACCCACGCGCCAATCATGATTCAATTCAACGAAGTTGTTTAGTTTGAAAGAAAATCCTATGAGTTCTTGATGTTATATCGTTCGAAATCTTGTGGGTTCTTGTTGTTGAAGTCTCTTGAGGTTTATTCATGATTTTGGGTGTGTTTTCGAGTAGAATCTTACACATATTGATGGTATAGTTGATTCTAAGCCTTTGGGGAAAGAACTAAGTCGAAATAGGGGGTTTAGAGTTGAAAAACAAAGGAGAAAAGTCGGAGTGCACCCGGGTAGGGGTCTAGGGCGCCGCCCCTCTCAGAGCCCCAAGAAGGGGCCCAGTAATTTGGGTTTTAGGGCGCCGCACCAGCCAGTACGCCCCAACCCAATCCTAGAAGTTTAGGGGTTGGTGCCCCGCGCCTCTCAGAGCACCAGGGACGCCAGTTCCTCTCATTTTCCCCCCTTCTTTCCGTACTAGTTCCTTAGTAACATACCTATATTGTCTAGTCGATTTCGACACTCTAAGGTACGTCTAAACAACATGAAACCATCCATAACATGAGATCATGAACCTTGAATCCATAATCCAATTCAAGTCAAGAGAAGTAAGAGTCAAGTCAAGAGAAGTTCTTAGAGTTTTCCAAATGTTCTAACTTTGTTTTAAGACTTAAAGTTCAAGTTGAATAAAGAGTAAAAGTTGAAGTTCGTTTCTTCAAAAGTATATGGGGACTATGTATTCCCAAAGAGTTTAAAATGTTAAGAGAAGGAAACCTTGATTTCCAAAGAGCCTTTAAGCTAGTTTTCATAAAAGAGTAAACGCTTTCACAATTAAGCAAGAGAGAAAACTTTGATTTCCAAGATACCTTTGAGCTAAGTTTTTGAGCAACTATCTCAAATCATAGAAAGAAGTATGTTTTTAAACATAAGAGCTAGTATTATACTTTTTGGAGTAGTATTGAGCACCGATATGGGGGAGAATTCAGACAACTCCCAGCCCCCATAAACCATGTAGCCATCATGGGTAGAAAAGGGTAATACTTTTTAGATGATTCCTTAGTGCTTTTTAGCATAGACTAGTGGCTCCACTTAGTAGTTAGGTTCTATACCCTCGGCAAGGTGTAGGACGGCCCTGGCAGCGTGAGGCAAAATGATGTATCATCACAATAGCTCTTACATGACGGCTGTCGGTTAGAGAAACTCCCACAGAAGTATTTGTATTTTTACATATACAATTTATTTGTATTTTTTATATACAATTCAGAGTTTATATTGTATCTTTGCATTATATTTCTAAATGCACAGAGTTGACATTCATATTTTAAAAGCTTTTCTTTATACTGCATTTACTTTATTGCTTTATATTAAAATGAGTTCAGTTGAGTTGAGTTGAGCCAGGTAAGTTCTTCAATTTCTTTCAAGCTTATGTCTTGTTTTAGAATTCCCCTCGCATACTCGTACATTCAATGTACTGATACCGTTTGGCTTGCATCTTCTTATGATGCAAACACAGGTAATCAGGATCAGCATCCAGCGCATCGTTGATTCTATTTCATCTCCAGAGTTTGTTGGTGAGCCTCCTTGTTTCCGGAGGATCCCTTTTTATTGCTTTTAGTATTAGTTAGTTCATTAGGATGTCGTGGGTCTTGTCCCGACATCCATCTCAGTTGTTTAGAGGCTTCATAGATAGAAAGTCATATGTTAGTTCATTCATCATTATCCTGTTATTGGCTTATGTTCAAATTTGAGTTGCCACTTTGGCTAAGTTAAATCTTTATTTATGAAACATTATGAGTTTAGTTTGAGACTGCTGAGTTATCTTGCATTTTGATTCTCTTCTTAATGATTAAATTTTTTCCGCTGAGTAAGTAAGCCAGGACAAAGATTTGCTTGGGGCCAGGAATGGTTCCCGAGTGTCAGCCACGTCCAGGGTGTAGGCTCGGGGTGTGACAGTACTCCCCCATCCACTTTGTCACAGAAACAGTTTTGGGCCACCGGAAAAATGCCTCATCAATCACTCATCCTCTCAAATCGACCTGAAAAGGTCGATTCTTGAGAGATTTGGCCGTCCCCTTCATCATTTCTTTCTTGTTGCCTCCGAGATTTGCATTTCCATGAATTCAAAAGCCGAATTTGGGATATAAATGGAGGACTTCGGTTCTCATCAAAATCATCCAAGAATCTACTGAAAAAATCCATCAACGAATGAAATCATCCAAAAAACAATCCAGAAATCCGAGAATCAAATGTTAGTTTTTCCCTTTTCTTTCTTCTTCTCGAGTTTGAGTCAGAAAAAGGAGTTCGAAGTTGGAATCTTTGAAGTCAAAGCTTTAGTTTGCTTCTCAACGCAAGGTAAAATCCTTTTGAAATCTCAATTTATTTTTAGTTGACAAATTTGTTCACTGGCAAAGAATTAGTTAAGTTTTCTCTTCTTTTAAAAAAATTAACTTAGTATCCTTCTTGTTTATTATATGGTGTTGCTCTAGTTGTTATGTTTTATTGAGTATATTTCCTAAGGTTGTTGTTGGGTTTGAATTTCCTGCTTAAAAAATCATGGTTTTAAAATTTGCGTTTTAGCATCTTACTTCATACGTGCTTACCCTGACTCCACATAGTTCATGTTATTACTTTCGAATCTAGCTTAATGTTCTACTCGTTTGGTTTTTCTTTAGAGTCATTTTATCGACAGAAAAACTATAACTCTGCTGCCTGTTAAGCCATAGAAATCTGCATTTTCTCGTGCTATAAATCAATGTAAATTCGAGTTGAAATCGGCTTAGAAAACATAACACCTGCCTATGTTACTGATTCTGAGTTCTACATATGAACTTCGTGAAATGTTTAACTAGCTTGATTTATGTTGCTCTCCGCTTCTAAGTGATATCCATATTTAGGCTGATGTATTGTGCCTTAGATATTGTTGGGTTTTAAAGGTGTGAACGGGAAATGAATGGTTGTGACTCTCCTGAAGGGTTGTGACTACGCCGAAGGACTGTGACCTTTATGAAAGATTGTGTCCTTTCTAAAGGGTTGTGGCCGTTTGAAAGGCTGTGCCTTTTCCAAAGTGTTGTGACCTTTCTGAAAGATTGTCTTCTTTCCAAAGAGTTGTGACCTTTACCCTTTGTTGGCTATAAATAGAGAGATTTTCTCTCATTTTTCTGCATCGAATTCTTCCCTTATTTTGCATACATTTCTTACAAAACAAAATCGATCGATCGTGTCTGTGTGTGTGATTCGTTGCTGTCATTTTCAGTTCGTTGAAATTATTGAAGTTTGAGGTACCGCTACTTCTTTATGATTAATCTGTTTTATCTTGGAAGAAATTAATCTGTAACCTTGGATACTTGAGGGGATTAAATTTCTTAAGGACACACAGAGGATTTTGTGGACTCGAATAGTTCTTTGTGTTTTTCTTTTCATCTGTTATTATTTCTGGTTTGCTAATCTGAATATAGGAGATAACAAGCTTAAGAAATCTAATTATTGGTATTTTCAGTGGTAAAGAAATTACTTCTGTGTTCTTTTTATTGGAAAAAAGAAAGAAAAAGAGAATTATTTTATCATATGATAAAAGAGTTTTGGGATGAATTAGTACTGCTTTACTATGCTCGAGTATATTTTTTGTAGTATGTTTTCCTTGGATGGGTAAGATTATTTTTATTTTCTTCCCAAGTGCATTGAAGCATTGCACCCCTTCAGTTTTCTTTTCAATTAAAAAAAAGTTATTTTGTGCATAAAGGCTAAGATATGCACTTTAATTTTTTTCCTATATTCTTAGTTTTATATAACTATGAGAAGAAGTAAATGAAAAAAATGTTGCCTCCTAACAGTATTTGATCATTAGTTTAGTCTCTCGTTGAAATCCAATGTCTTCTAAGGAAAATTGGAATATGATGGAAACTTGAAAATAAAGACAAAATTAGCAAGAAAGTCACTTGCATGGAATCATTGCTGACAAATAGAATATGATTCAATGAGAGTAAAAATCAGGTTCTATATTTCTTTCCCTTGATTATTATTTTCTTTTTCTATCTTTTATAAGTTATGAGATTTATTTCACAAATGTTAGGATAGATGGTCATTATGTGATGATCTCAGAATATGTCTTTGTTATTATTAATATGTATTCTGTTTAAAGGAAGAAAAAAAAAACTTTTGTAGTTTTCTACTCCATGTGAAATGTGATTGTGTTTGACTTTTGGAGACTAAAATCTTCTGTTTTTTTTTACTCCTTTGGTTCGAAGAATATAAGAACTTCACGAACAAATCAAATTGTGCATTGGTTTGAAGAATATATAAATTTTACCAATTTGTTAAATACTCTGTTTGAATGAATATTCTGACTTGAAGAGTACAACATCTTCGTCAGAAATATTAAGGCTAAATGATTTGAAAAAGATAAATCTTCATCGTTAGCTAGAAACAGTGTTGTATTTGAGGTTTCTGGAGATTAAAACATTTTTGGTTTACTACTCTGTTTGAATGTGAAACTGATTTGAAGAATATAAAAAGTTCATTAGAATTTAAGGTTCATTCGGTTAACGATTAGAAGAATATAAAAACTTCATCGTTAAACTAGAAACAAGTTATATAAATATTGAATCTTTACTGTTAGTAGTCTAAATACTAAATGGTCTGTCTAATTGTGACAGAAAGAGAAAAAAAACACTAGTGACATAAAATTAGTGATTTTTGTACCTGTAATGAGTGTTTCTATGGATTAAATTTTCAAAAGAAGGCTTCGTGTTGCCAAAGTGTATTTTGATGGTATACAATTTGAAAGCATATGAAAAAATATGTGGAAAATAATTTCAAATACTTGAAAAATATTTTTGTGAACATATTTAAAATGTGGGGGTTCTTTACATGTGATAAAAACAAAATTAGACTTACTATCTAATTTAAATTTGAAAGTACAGGATATGAAATTTAGTGACATTCTTGTATTATGTTAGACCCACAAAATTCTTAGAGTATATTTGTTATTGTGGTCGTTGAGTCTCTCTTTACTAGTATATGATATGACTAGTATAAAATCACAAAATTGTTTTACTCGTTCAAAAGAATTGTATTCTTTGATGAAAAAAGTGTGACTTAAAATATTGTGTTTTTTCATGAAAAGATATGTTTATTAAAATAAATTTATTTGTATAGACATAAACATTGGTGAAAAGTGATATGTATTGTTTGTGTTGTAAAACAAATATTTGGGTCATATTGCCCTTATTGGACCAATGAGACTATGGTCATGGGTAATTCTATAACAAATTGAATGTTATGGAAAGGTCTTTCTGAAAAGGGCATATGACAAGGTGTTGATTCTAAAACAATGTATGTATTTGACAAAGTTATAAAAAGTAAAGAACAAAATATTTGTAGGAAAAGGTTACCTCACAGAAGGTTTTTTCAAACTCAATATTTATGTTTGTTCTTACTTGCTTGAATCAAATTGTTTGTGACATGAAACTTGGGACATGTCAATTACAAAACCTTGCAAAAACTTATCAACTTAGAAGTTTTGCCTAACTTCTAGTGCAATAAATCAAAATGTCAAGTATGTATTGTTGAAATCAATTTTAATCCCTTATAATTGATTTACACTGACATTTGTGATATAAAGTCAACATCATCCCTTGGTGGGAAAAAGTGTTTCATAAATTTTATTGACAATTGCACTAGATAGTGTTATATCTATTTGCTAAAAAGTAAAGATGATACAATAGAAACATATAGGCAATATAAGACTGAAGCTGAAAATCAGTTGGATAAAAAGATTGTCATGATTATAAGTGGTAAATGCGGAGAATATGAATCTTCTTTTGCAGAAATATATTTGGAAAATGGAATCATCCATCAAATTACTGCACATATTCACCTCAATCTAATGAAATTGCTGACAGGAAAAAACCAAACTTTAAGGGAGCAACAAATAAAAAAAAAACTTTTGTCTTTTAAGAAAGGGAGCAACAAAAAGTTTTGTTTGTTCAGGCTTTGTTGTATCCTAATAGAGAACTGCTTGTCGCCCCTTAAAGTATATACAAGCAATAACTCTTGAAAGAAGAGATCTAACAATTTCCAATACAGTCTATTCCATATGAGAAATGGAAATGAGGGAACTATTCCCAAATGGGTCAAAATAGGACTTAAGACTTTGGATTGTATGTTCATTGGATATGCTACAAATAGTAAAGCATGTCAATTTATGGTTCATATGTCTGAACCGTCGGATAGTTAAGTGAATGGTCTAAACGACCTTGGAATGAACCAAATGAGAATGTACTTAATAAAAAGATTCAGAGGCATAGTTAATGTCAATGGACAAATTACTTCCTTCGAGTTTGATTTTGTAACATTTCTTCTTGAAATGAGTCTCATAAATTCGAAGAAGTTATGCCCTCTGTGGACTCATTCTTTTTGGAAAGAGTCTGTCAATAGTAAGATAGATTCAATCTTGAGCAACCTTACTTGAGAGTTGGTTGATCTTCCTCCAGGAAATAAACCTTTGCGTTCAAAGTGGATCTACAAAAGGAAAAGAAAGTTGATGAAACTATTGACAAATACAAAGCAAGACTTGTTGTCATAGTCTTTAGACAATAAGAAAGCCTTGATTATTTTGACACATAATAGCCACTAACTAGGATTACATCAATTCAAATGTTAATTGCGCTAGTTGCGGTATATGACCTTCAAATTTGTCAAAATGGATGTGAAAACAATTTTAAAAAAATGGATAATTGGAGGAAGAAATTTGCATGGAGCAATCCGAGGGCTTTGTGGTTTCCGTTAAAGAAAATAAAGTTTGTAAACTTGTTAAGTCACTTTATGGACTAAAAACAAGCACCCAAATAATGACATGCAAAGTTTGACGAAACTATGTTGGCAAATGAATTCAATATTAATGAATGTGATAAATGTTTTTACATTAAAGACACTCCAAATCACAAGGTCATTGTTTATTTTTATGTTGATCATCAAAAGAGATATTTATGACATAAATGTTATTAAGCATATGCTTCGATATGAAAGACATTGAAGTTACTGATGTGATTGAAAAGGTACTTGACAAGTTAAGTATTTGAATTTCAATATTGTCAAGACTCAAATAAATGTGAGCTTTGTACTTCAAAAGAATGAAGGCAAAAATGACTCACAATTGGATTATGCTAGAGTATTGAGAAGTATGATATATATATATATATATATATATATAT